>WNWK01001262.1:70000-155000 GCA_009830355.1 Cherax destructor | reverse complement strand
TACTGTCCTATGTGTCATACTTTCCATAAAGTCATACTGAGGCGTTGGTGTTGTATACTGCCCTAAGTGTACTTCCCTGAGTTAGGGCTTATAGTGTATAAAATACTGTCGTAGTTGTGACTTTTTTTTTAGGCCAGTTGAGGAAATAATGGTGGTGGTTTGTGGTGGTTACTTTCCCCTAGGTCACTGTTAGTAATGGTTATATTAATGGTCATTCCACAGTGTACTACTAAAGTATTCGTCCAAATGGAGGTCACGTCTTATGAAGAATTGTCGTAGACACTCTCTTCGGTGATTTAATAAACACTTAAGATTATATCTGGGTGATGGCCTAGATATAATCACTTGCAGCTGCATATATGATTGTTAACTATACCAGAGTAGCTGTTGTTAACTGCTTACATATCATACTGGTATATATTAAAGGTCGAAACCCAAAGAGTCTGGTGGATGCGATATGCGGGTATACCAGGTCGCTGAGTCCCGGGAGTTAGAAGTAGCGGTGCAAGTTCCCTTTAATACACACATCCCTCAGTCTTCAAACATCATTTTTACACATATACATCGCGGAGATTTTTAATTGGTTGTATCTTCGGGTCCATGTGTATAAGTGTATATATATATATATGTGTGTGTGTGTTTGTCTGTGTGTGTGTGTTTGTGTGTGTGTGTGTGTGTGTGTGTGTGTGTGTTTTTGTGTGTGTTTGTGTGTGTGTGTGTATGTGTGTGTATGTGTGTGTGTGTTTGTGTGTGTGTGTTTGTGTGTGTGTGTGTGTATGTGTGTGTATGTGTGTGTGTATGTGTGTGTGTGTGTGTGTGTGTGTTTGTGTGTGTGTGTCTGTTTGTGTGTGTGTGTCTGTTTGTGTGTGAGTGTGTTTGTGTCTGTTTGTGTGTGTGTGTATGTGTGTGTATGTGTGTGTATGTGTGTGTATGTGTGTGTGTTTGTGTTTGTGTGTTTGTGTCTGTGTGTGTGTGTGTGTATGTGTGTGTATGTGTGGGTGTATGTGTGTGTGTTTGTGTGTGTGTGTTTGTGTGTGTGTGTTTGTGTGTGTGTGTGTTTGTGTGTGTGTGTGTGTGTGTGTGTGTTTGTGTGTGTGTGTGTGTGTATGTGTGTGTATGTGTGTGTGTATGTGTGTGTGTTTGTGTGTGTGTGTTTGTGTGTGTGTGTTTGTGTGTGTGTGTGTGTTTTGTGTGTGTGTGTGTGTGTGTGTGTGTGTGTATGTATATGTACTCACCTAATTGCACTCACCTAATTGTGGTTGCAGGGGTCGAGACTCAGCTCCTGGCCCCGCCTCTTCGCTGTCCGCTACTGGGTCTCTGCTCTCCCTGCTCCATGAGCTTTATCATACCTCGTCTTAAAACTATGTATGGTTCCTGCCTCCACTATATCTTTCTCTAGACTATTACACTTCCTGACTACTCTGTGGCTAAAGAAATGCTTAGTAACATCCCTTTGACTCATTTGAGTCTTCAGCTTCCAGTTGTGTCCCCTTGTTTCTGTGTTCCCTCTCTGGAACATCCTGTCCCTGTCTACCTTGTCGATTCCCCGCAGTATTTTGTATGTCGTTATCATGTCTCCTCTGACCTTCTTTCCTCCAGTGTTGTTAGTCCTATTTCCCTCAACCTTTCTTCATAGGACAGACCCCTGAGTTGTGGAACTAGCCTTGTCGCAAACCTTTGCACTTTCTCTAGTTTCTTTACGTGCTTGACCAGGTGAGGGTTCCAGACTGGTGCTGCATATTCTAGTATGGGCCTGACGTACACGGTGTACAGTGTCTAGAACGATTCCTTGTTTAGGTAACGGAACGCTAATCTTAGGTTTGCCAGTCGCCCATATGCTGCCGCAGTTATCTGGTTGATGTGTGTCTCCGGAGACGTGCTTGGCGTTATACTCACCCCAAGGTCTTTCTCCTTTGCCGAGGTTTGTAGCCTTTGTCCACCTAGCCTGTACTCTGTCAGCGGTCTTCTTTGCCCTTCTCCGATCTTCATGACTTTGCATTTGGTGGGATTGAATTCGAGAAGCCAGTTGCTAGACCAGATGTCAAGCTTGTCCAGGTCTGTTTGAAGTCCTGCTTGGTCCTCTTCCGATGTGATGTGTGTGTGTGTGTGCGTGTACTCACCTATTTATACTCACCTATTTGTGGTTGCTACCAGCACTGTATGGTTGCTGCCAGCACTGTGTGGTTGCTACAAGCACTGTGTGGTTGCTTCAAGCACTGTCTGGTTGCTGCCAGCACTGTGTGGTTGCTACAAGCACTATGTGGTTGCTACCAGCACTGTGTGGTAGCTACCAGCACTGTGTGATTGATACAAGCACTGTACTCACCTATTTGTACTCACCTATTTGTGGTTGCAGGGGTCGAGTCATAGCTCCTGGCCCCGCCTCTTCACTGATTGCTACTAGGTCCTCTCTCTCCCTGCTCCATGAGCTTTATCAAACCTAGTCTTAAAACTATGTATGGTTCCTGCCTCCACTATGTCGCTTTCTAGGCTATTCCACTTCCTGACAACTCTATGACTGAAGAAATACTTCCTAACATCCCTTTGACTCATAGGAGTCTTCAACTTCCAATTGTGACCTCTTGTTTCTGTGTCCCCTCTCTGGAACATCTTGTCTCTGTCCACCTTATCTATTCCTCGCAGTATTTTATATGTCGTTATCATGTCTCCCCTAACCCTCCTGTCCTCTAGTGTCGTCAGGCCGATTTCCCTTAACCTTTCTTCGTAGGACAATCCCCTTAGCTCTGGGACTAGTCTTGTTGCAAACCTTTGCACTTTCTCTAATTTCTTCACGTGCTTGACCAGGTGTGGGTTCTAAACTGGTGCTGCATACTCCAGTATGGGCTTGACGTATATGGTGTACAGAGTCTTGAATGATTCCTTAGTGAGGTATTGGAATGCTATTCTTAGGTTTGCCAGTCGCCCGTATACTGCAGCAGTTATCTGACTGATGTGTGCCTCAGGAGATGTGCTCGGTATTATACTCACCCCAAGATCTTTTTCTTTGAGTGAGGTTTGCAGTCTTTTGCCACCTAGACTATACTCTGTCTGCGGTCTTCTTTGCCCTTCCCCGATCTTCATGACTTTACATTTGGCAGGGTTAAATTCAAGGAGCCAGTTACTGGATCAGGCTTGTAGCCTGTCCAGGTCTCTTTGTAGTCCTGCCTGATCCTCGACTGATTTAATTCTTCTCATTAACTTCACATCATCTGCAAACAGGGACACTTCTGAGTCTATCCCTTCCGTTATGTCATTCACATATACCAAAAACAGTACAGGTCATAGGACTGACCCTTGTGGAACCCCACTCGTCACAGGTGCCCACTCTGACACCTCGTCACGTACTTTGACTCGTTGTTGCCTCCCTGTCAGATATTCTCTGATCCATTGCAGTGCCTTTCCTGTTACGTGTGCCTGATCCTCTAGCTTTTGCATTAACCTCTTGTGAGGAACTGTGTCGAATGCCTTCTCGCAGTCCAAGAAAATGCAGTCTATCCACCCCTCTCTCTCGTGTCTTACTTCTGTTACCTTGTCATAAACTCCAGTAGGTTTGTGACACAGGATTTTCCTTCCCTGAAACCGTGCTGGTTGTCGTTTATAAGCTTGTGTTTTCTAGGTGCTCCACACTCTCCTCCTGATGATCTTCTCCATGACTTTGCATACTATACACGTCAGTGACACAGGTCTGTAGTTTAATGCCTCGTGTCTGTCTCCTTTCTTAAAATTGGGACTACATTTGCCATCTTCCACACCTCAGGTAGTTGCCCAGTTTCAATGGATGTGTTGAAGATTTTGTTAGTGGCACACACAACATCTCTGCTCCTCTCTAAGGACCCACGGAGAAATGTTGTCCGGTCCCACCGCTTTTGAGGTATCAGTTCACATAGCAGCTTCTTCACCTCCTCCTCGTTGTGTGTATTTCATCCAGCACTTGTTGGTATACCTCCCTATTCTGAATTCCTGGAGTCCTTCCTGTCTCCTGTGTAAATACTTCTTTAAATCTCATGTTGAGCTCCTCACATACCTCTTGGTCGTTTATTGTGAACTCCCCACCTTCCTTTCTCAGCCTGATTACCTGGTCCTTGACTGTTGTTTTCCTCCTGATGTGGCTATACAACAGCTTCGGGTCAGACTTGACTTTTGATGCTATATCATTTTCATATTGTCGCTGAGCCTCCCTTCTTACCTGTGCATATTCGTTTCTGGCTCTTCGGCTAATCTCTTTATTTTCCTGGGTCCTTTGTCTTCTGTACTTTTTCCATTCTCTATTACACTTACTTTTTGCCTCCCTACACCTCTGGGTGAACCAAGGACTCGTTCTGGTCTTCCCATTACTTCTGTTTCCCTTGGGGACAAACCTCTCCTCTGCCTCTTTGCATTTGGTTGTCACATATTCCATCATTTCTTTTACTGGTTTTCCTGCCAATTCTCTCTCCCACTGAACGTCTTGTAGGAAGTTCCTCATGCCTGTGTAGTCCCCCTTTTGTAGTTTCGTTTCTCCTTCCTATTCCTGCTCCCTCTCCACTTGTAGCTCAACTATATAATCAAAACACAGAACCAAATGATCACTAGCTCCAAGGGGCCTTTCATACGTGATATCCTCGATGTCGAACTACTCAAGGTGAATACTAGGTCCAGTCTTGCTGGATCATCCCACCTCTCTCTCTGGTAGTGTCTCTAACATGTTGATGCATGAGGTTTTCCAGTACCACATCCATCATCTTGGCTCTCCATGATTCAGGACCCCCATGGGGCTCTAGGTTTTCCCAATCAATCTCTTTGTGATTGAAATCACCCATAACTAGTAACTTTGCTCTCCCCATGTGGGCTCTTCTGGCTACCTCGGCTAGTGTGTCTACCATTGCTCTGTTGCTCTCGTCGTATTCTTCTCTTGGCCTCCTGCAGTTCTGTGGCGGGTTGTACATTACAGCAATTACCACCTTATGGCCCTCAGACTGAATTGTTCCTACTATGTAGTCCCTTTCACCCATTCCATCCATTCCTTCCACTTCCTCAAATCCCACCTGTTCTTAATGAGCAGTGCAACTCCTCCTCCCCTCTGCTCCCTCTATCTTTCCTGAGGATTTGATATCCGGGTGGAAAGATTGCATCTGTTATCATCCTGGTGAGTTTCGTTTCTGTGAGTGCTATTATGTCTGGGGATGTCTCCTTTATTCTTTCATGCCACTCCTCACATTTATTTGTTATACCATCTGCATTTGTATACCAAACCTTTAACTTCTTTTCTAAAACCGTAGTCTGGGGGGTATGTTGGGGTTGGGAAAGTGGGAGATCTGATGGGGAACTATGGGTGGTTGGTGTGAAGGTGGAGTTTGTAATGAGGTGGGTGGAATCATTGGGTATGGCATGTGTGTTTTGGGTTAGGTTGTTTGGTTGCATTGGGGTTGTCCAGGTTGGGGAACATCTGAAGGTGGTTGTATTAGAGCTTCCTCCTGAGTCTGGGTTCTCCTGTCCATCTCTCTTTCCTTCTTTTGTCTCTGTACCCTCTCTTTCAGTTTCTGTCTTTCTTCCCGTGTTCTGTCGCGGTCGAGATACACCCTCCGGTACTCTGACATATCCCTTAGTCTTGCTTTCTCCTGCAGGATCCTGTTTCGAGTCAATTCTGCTTTGAAAATTACTTTGACTGGCCGGATTCTTCCTCTTGCAAACCCCTATTCTCAGAAAATTTGCCAGCTGGGTCATGTCATCTTCTCCTATTGCTTTCATGATGTTTTCAATCGCATTTTTCTCCCCTTGTCTTCTTGCTTCATAAGTTTCCCCTTCAGCTTCCTGGAGCCCATAAACAAAGACTGATCTCTCTCTTTCATTCTCCCACTGCCTATCCCTATGTAACCCCTGATTCGATTTAGTTGCCTCCATTGCAGCTTTCCTTTCTTCAATCTCTTCACTGTCTGTTATCCCTTGGCCCAGTGGCCTGTCGCTTTCCCTTCTTAACTTCCCTGTGCATTGCTGTGGTCTGTTAGGGCTTCTACGTATAGCTTAGCTCTCCCTTTTACTACACTCCCCTCGATTGTTCCTGATGTGATCCTCTCTTTCTCTCGGGCTCCACGATGGTCTGATATAGCCTCTGCATACAGTTTCACTCCGTTCTCTACAGTCCTCTTCTTTGTGACTGAGGTAGCAGTTTCTGATACCATGTCCACATTGCTTTTTAGTTCTTTAGGCTGTTTCAAATTTTTCAGTTCTTCTTCTAATCTCTGTATCTTAGCCTCTGCTGTTGTGACTTGCTTCTCCCACTTCCTGCTTTCTGCAGCTATCCTCTCCTCCATTATCTTGCTTTCTGCAGCTATCCTCTCCTCCATTTTCATGCTAAGCTCCTCTAGCTTTCTTCCCCACTCATGTTCCCTTTCATGAGCTCTGCTGCCCAATCTTCCTTTGCAGACTCATCCTCCAATCTCCTAGTTTTCCATCCTGCTCTCTGGGACCCCATTTTTATTTTTTTTAAGATGCCACAGAGTGAAAAACTATGTATTTCTGTGTGGTTGTTTTGTGGTGTGATTGCCTGAGTGTTTGTGTGGGTGGAGGAGTGAGAGGAGAATGAAGACAGTGGGAAATGGAGAAAGTGGGGGAAAGAGGGTGGATATGGAGAGAGTGAGAGGGAGAGGAGGTGAGAGAGATGGGAGAGGGAGGGAGGAGGGGGAGAGAGGAGGAGTGGTGAGAGAGGGTGGAGGAGTGGGAGAGGTGGTGGAGAGGGAAGTGTGTGTGGTGTGTGTGTTGTGTGTGTAGTGTGTGTAGTGTGTGTGTTGTGTTTTTGTGTGTGTGTGTGTGTGTAGTTTGTGTGTGTGTAGTGTTTGTGTTGTTGTGTGTGTTAGTGTGTGTGTGTAGTTTTGTGTGTGTGTTAGTTTGTGTGTGTGTTAGTTTTTTGTGTGTGTTAGTTTGTGTGTGTGTAGTATTGTGTGTGTATGTATGTTTGTGTGTGATGTATGTGAATAGTGTGTGAATGTGTGTTAGGGTAGGTGTATGTGGAGTGGGTGACAGTTGTGAGTGCTCTGGCTGTGTGTCAGTTAATGTGTGTGTGTGTGTGTGTGTGTGTGTGTGTGGATATATGTGTGTGGATTTTTGTGTGAAAAGTAGTGGTGAAATTGTGTTATGGTGTATGAGTGGTATGTGAGGTCTGCGAGTAACACGTAGTCTACAGTGCTCCTCTACCTGGCCTGACCTGACACACCTGATCTACCAGTTAATGTATTCTATGTTCACCTGTCTGCTCGCCCTTTTCTACTAGAATTACCAATTGCTATTTGTTACTGAGTATTGATATCCTATTCCTTATCTTACTATGAGAGTTGACCGTTCACAAACAGCTTAGCGGTTAGGTAATTGGAACTTACTCCCGACACCACCGATGTGATGTGTGTGTGTAGTTCCTGTAGATGTCAACTCATGTCTAGGCGTATATATTGTGTTTGTTTTGTATGTAAGGAAACATTCATGTTTTCTCACTGGGATTGAACTGGCCCTCCGTGCAACAAGTTTACCATGGCGGGTGTGTGTGTGTGTACTCACCTAGTTGTACTCACCTAGTTGTGGTTGCAGGGGTCGAGTCAAAGCTCCTGGCCCCGCCTCTTCACTGGCCGCTACTGGGTCACTCTCCCTGCGCCATGAGCTTTATCATACCTCTGCTTAAAGCTATGTATAGAGCCTGCCTCCACTACATCGCTTCCTAAACTATTCCACTTCCCGACAACTCTGTGACTGAAGAAATACTTCCTAACATCTCTGTGATTCATCTGAGTCTTCAACTTCCATCTGTGTCCCCTTGTTGTTGTGTCCCATCTCTGGAACATTCTGTCTCTGTCCACTTTGTCAATTCCTCTCAGTATCTTATATGTTGTTATCATGTCTCCCCTATCTCTCCTGTCCTCCAGTGTCGTCAGGTCGATTTCCCTTAACCTCCCCTCGTAGGACATACCCCTTAGCTCCGGGACTAGTCTTGTTGCAAACCTTTGCACTTTCTCGAGCTTCTTCACATGCTTGGCTAGGTGTGGGTTCCAAACTGGTGCTGCATACTCCAATATGGGCCTAACGTACACAGTGTACAGGGTCCTGAACGATTCTTTATTAAGATGTCGGAATGCTGTTCTTAGGTTTGCTAGGCGCCCATATGCTGCAGCAGTTATTTGGTTGATGTGCGCCTCAGGAGATGTGTCTGGTGTTATACTCACCCCAAGATCTTTTCCTTGATTGAGGTTTGCAGTCTCTGGCCCCCTAGGCTGTACTCCGTCTGCGGTCTTCTTTGCCCTTCCCCAATCTTCATGACTTTGCACTTGGTGGGGTTGAACTCCAGGAGCCAGTTGCTGGACCAGGCTTGCAGGCTGTCCAGATCCCTTTGTAGTTCTGCCTGGTCCTCGTCCGATTGAATTCTTCTCATCAACTTCACATCATCTGCAAACAGGGACACTTCGAGTCTATTCCTTCCGTCATGTCGTTCACAAATACCAGAAACAGCACTGGTCCCAGGACTGACCCCTGTGGAACCCCGCTCGTCACCGGCGCCCACTCTGACACCTCGCCACGTACCATGACTCGCTGCTGTCTCCCTGACAGGTATTCCCTGATCAATGTAGTGCCTTCCCTGTTACCCCTGCCTGGTCCTCCAGCTTCTGCACTAATCTCTTGTGTGGAACTGTGTCAAACGCCTTCTTACAATCCAAGAATATGCAATCTACCCACCCCTCTCTCTCTTGCCTTATCGCTGTCACCCTGTCGTAGAACTCCAGTAGGTTTGTGACACAGGATTTCCCGTCCCTGAAACCGTGTTGGCCGTCGTTGATAAGCTCATTCCTTTCTAGGTGCTCAACCACCCTTCTCCTGACTATCTTCTCCATGACCTTGCATACAATACATGTCAGTGACACTGGTCTGTAGTTTAGTGCTACGTTCCTGTCTCCTTTTTAAAAATTGGAACTACATTTGCTGTCTTCCAAACCTCAGGTAGTTGCCCTGTTTCGATAGATGTGTTGAAGATCGTTGTTAGGGTACACATAGCTCCTCTGCTCCCCCTCTCAGGACCCATGGAGAGATGTTATCTGGCCCCATCGCCTTTGAAGTATCTAGCTCGCTTAGTAGCCTCTTCACTTCCTCCTCATTTGTGTGTATTGTGTCCAGCACTTGATGGTGTACCCTACCTCTCCTCCTTTCTGGAGGCCCTTCTATCTCCTCTGTGAACACCTCTTTGAATCTCATGTTGAGCTCCTCACACACTTCCCGGTCATTTCTTGTGACCTCCTCCTACCTTCCTCAGCCTGATCACCTGGTCCTTGACTGTTGTTCTCCTCCTGATGTGGCTGTACAGCAGCTTTGGGTCAGATTTGGCTTTCGCTGCTATGTCATTCTCGTACTGTCTTTGGGCCTCCCTTCTGATCTGTGCATATTCATTTCTGGCTCTACGACTGCTCTCCTTATTCTCCGGGGTTCTTTGCCTTCTGTACCTCTTCCATTCCCTTGCACACTTGGTTTTGGCTTCCCTGCACCTTTGGGTGAACCATGGGCTCATCCTGTCTTTTTCGCTTCTCCTGTTACCCTTGGGTATAAACCTCTCCTCAGCTTCCTTGCAAATTGTTGTCATATATTCCATCATCTCGTCTACTGACTTCCCTGCCATCTCTCTGTCCCACTGAACTCTGTGCAGGAAGTTCCTCATGCCCACATAGTCACCTTTCTTGTAGTTTGGCTTCATTTGTGCAGCCCTTCCTGCTTCCCCTCCACTTGTAACTCTACTATGTATTCGAAACTTAGAACCATATGATCACTGGCCCCAAGGGGCTTTCATGTGTGATGTCCTCAATATCTGCACTACTCAGGGTGAATACTAGGTCCAGTCTCGCTGGTTCGTCATTTCCCTCTCTCTGGTAGTGTCCCTTACGTGTTGGTACATGAGATTTTCCAGTACCACCTCCAGCATCTTAGCCCTCCACGTTTCTTGGCCCCCATGTGGCTCCAAGTTCTCCCAATCAATTTCCTTATGGTTGAAGTCACCCATGATCAGTAGCTTCGCCCTGCTCGCGCGAGCCCTTCTGGCCACTTCTGCCAGAGTGTCAATCATCGCTCTGTTACTCTCATCATACTCTTGCCTTGGCCTCCTGCTGTTCTGTGGTGGGTTATACATCACTGCAATTACCACCTTGGGACCTCCAGACTGTAGCATCCCTACTATGTAATCCCCAGCTTCTCCTCCGTCTCCTCTCTCCATCTCGTCAAAATCCCATCGGTTTTTGATCAGCAGTGCCACTCCTCCACCCCTCTGTTCCCTCTGTCTTTCCTCAGGATCTGGTATCCCATTGGAAAGATGGCATCTGTTATCATACCTGTGAGCTTGGTTTCTGTGAGAGCTATTATGTCCGGTGATGCCTCTTTGACTCTTTCGTGCCACTCCTCCCACTTATTTGTTATTCCATCAGCATTGGTGTACCATACCTTCAGTTTCCTCTCTACTACTGTGTTTTGGGGGTCTGTGAGGGTGGGGGACCTGGTGGTGTACTGTGGGATTCTATAGTGGAGTGTTGGGTGGGGGCTGAGATTGTTGGTTGTAGTTTGTGTTGGGATAGTGTGCTTGGTTGTTGGGTGTTTGGGATGGTTCTGTGTGTGCTTGTTCTTGTTGCTCCGCCCTGCTCTGGTTGTCCTCTACTGATTCTGTCCTTGTCCCTCCTCCTCGCTCCTTTCGCCTTTGTGTCCTCTCCTCAGCTGCTGTCGTTCTGTTTTTGTTCTGTCCCGGTCTAGGAACACCCTCCTGTATTCTTCCGTTTCCTTCAATCGTGGTTTCTCTTGGAGGATTCTGTCTCTCTCTGTTTCTGTCCTGAGAATCAGCTTGAGCGGTCGTTTTCTCCCCTTCGAGTACCCCCCTATTCTCTGAAAATTTACAATCTCGGACATGTCTTCTTCACCTATTTCTTTGAGTATGCTCTCAATCTCCTTTCTTTCTGCCTGCCGTCTTTCAGTGTGTGTCCTTCCCTCACTCTCCTTCAGCCCATGAATAAACACTGCCTTTGCCCTCTCCTCCTCCCATTGCCTTTCCCTCTGCAGCTCAGGCTCCTGTTTCTCCCTTCTTTTTTCCTGTTGCTCTTGGTGGCATGATCGTTCCTCTGCATTTGCCCTATTCCCTCTCCACCTGCTCTCAGCTGCTCACCCTCTTCGCTCCTTGGCCCTGCTTGGTAGGCAGATACGGCCATAGCGTAAGTTACATCTTCCTTCCCGATGGGCCCCTTGATGCTGTGTCTTTACTGGTCAATACCCCTGTAACCTGCTTCAGCCTGTTTACCTCATCTTCTAGGCCCCTTATCCTGGCTACTGCATCTTCAGCTTGTGCCTCCCAGTTCTTCTTCTCCTCCTCCAACCTCTTTTCCAGTTTCACAGAAAGCTCTCTCTCCATCTTTGCAGAAAGCTCTCCTAGTTTTCTCTCCCACTCTTGTTCCATCCTTTTGCACTGCTCTTTCATCCATTCTTCCTTACCAGAGCCGTTCTCCTCTGGACCCTGGGTCCTGCGAGTCCCTACCACCATTTTTTTTTTTTTTTTTTTTTTTTTGGGGGAGTGCAAGAGGAAGGGGAGAGGTAGATACAGAGAGAGCGGGGGGGATTAGGGGACTAGAGAGAGAAGGGAGACAGGTAGAGATGGGGAGAGAGAGGATTTGGGTACTAGAGGGAGAAGGGGGGAGGGAATGGTGGAGAAGGAGAGATATGCAGAGGTGGGGAGAGAGAGAGAGAGGATTTGGGGACTAGAGAGAGGGGGAGGGAAGGGTAGAGAAAGTGAGATAAGAAGAGAGGGGAGAGGGAGAGATGGGGGAGAGGAGATGGGAGAGAGAGGATGGGAGAGAGAGAGAGATGATTTGGGGATAGAGGGAGAAGGTGGAGAGGTATGCAGAGGGGGAGAGAGAGAGGTTGGGACCGGAGAAGGGGAGGGAAGGGAGAGAAGAGAGAAGAGAGGAGAGATGGGGACAGGAGAAGGGGGAGGGAAGGGCTGGGAAGAGATGATAGAGAGAGGGAGAGATGGGAGGAGGAGAGCAGGGAGGAGGGAGAGCTGGGGAGAGAGAGAGGATGGGGGAGGGGAGAGATGGGGAGAAGATAGGGAGAGAGAGAGGTGGGAGAGAGGATGGGGATATAGGGGAGATAGTGGGGTGGAGAGAGAGATTAATGTGAGAGGTGAGGTGTGAGGAAGAGAGGGGGAAGAGTCAGGGGCAAGGAGTGTGGTGAGAGGAGAGGTTGAGTGAGAGTGTAGGGAAGTGGGGGGTGGAAGAGCGAGAAGGTCTGGGAAGGGGAGAGGGGAGGTGAGTGAGGGAGGTGAAGGAGGGGGAATGGTGGTAGGGGGCTGTCTACCCACGTTGGGACGTACTGTCCTTACTGTCACTTATGTACCACGTATGTACTGCCAATGTACCCAATCCCTTGGTTTCCTTGTCACTGTCTATGTGAGCTTAGAATTACTATCAGTTGAATTATTATTGTATGTATGGATTATTATTGTATGTATGTGTGTGTGTATATGGTTTAAGAGGGAGGGAGAGAGGATGTGTCATATCAGCTTTCAGAAGGTGTGAAACCCTTGTGCTGTGTTTGTATGCCCACGCATCTATGTTTGTGTCCCAGAAAATACTCCTCACTTCTATTTACTAATACTTATATTTATATTTACTTATATTTACTAATACTAGTAAATCTAAAAGTTATGATACTCTACTCAGCTCTACAGTGCCTAAACCCGTGTGTGTGTGTGTGTGTATGTGTGTGTGTGTGTTTGATGTCCCTCACTAGTTTCCCACACATTCATCAATCCTATCTCCACCTTATCAATGTTTTTTTTACTCTAGTTCAGGTAATAGCTGGCAGGAGTGAGTGACCCTAGCTACCAGTGTCAGAGACCAGTACTTCCGACACAACATGCAACCAAAACTAGGCGAGTGTACTTGCGGCTGGCAGTGGTGGTGGACAAGTTCTGCTTCTGCCTCCTTGTTGTCGTACTGCATTGACCTCTAAGACTTTCTTCGAAATCCTTCACCCATGATAAAGTATATCCATTTATACTCATACACCACACGTTCCTCAAGTATTTTCACTTTTGTAAATTACTCTTCACTTTTGGTACGTTACACTTATTTATAATGATACCCAACCTATGACGTCACCACTTCCTGGAGGAGGCCTACTGCCTGCCACCTTCCCTGGTTATATATTTTTGTTTTTGTTTTTTCTTTTCTTCGTTTTCTTGTTAACTTGGTCACTCTCGCTGTATACTACCCCACATGTTGCTTGTTAACCAACCTCTCTTAACTCTTGACCTTTTAACTTTCGTCACTCGCTTTATACTTCGTATATATATTTGTACCCGTGTGGCAACAGTGCCTGCTAGGCCTCAAACGATTTGGCACTTTCAAATTTTCTTTTGTAATTTCAGGCTTTCTCTCGCATTTTTTTTTTAGTTAATATCTTTGGTTATCACTTGTAGGGTTGTTCACTGACCCTGTCACTACCACTGGCTTCTCTAGCAGCTAATGTACCACCTAAAAACACTAAGATTCACGGAGCCTTGTGTCCCACTGTGTATGTGTATGTGTGTATGTGTGTGTGTGTTAGTTAGTTACCATTTTGACCTAGGCACATGTCGATTAGACACTAGGCCTGTTGTATGTATGTGCGTGCGCGTGTGTGTGTGTGTGTGTGTGTGTGTGTGTAACGAAACACTTCGAAATGTTTCGGCCCCACCGGGAAATGAACCTGGGCCCTCCGTGCGTGAAGCAAGAGCGCTAGCCACCATGCCATCGGGGCGTGTATGTGTGTGTAACTATATGTGTGTGGATTTATTGTGTGAAAAGTAGTGGTGAATGAGTGTATGAGTGTATGGTGTATGAGTGTGTATGTATGTATGTGTGTATGTGGGGTCTGCGCGTAACATGTAGTCTACAGTGCTCCTCTACCTGGCCTGACCTGACACACCTGATCTACCAGTTAATGTATTCTATGATTCACCTGTCTGCTCGCCCTTTTCTACTAGAAATTACCAATTGCTATGAGAGTTGACCGTTCACAAACAGCTTAGCGGTTAGGTAATTTGAACTTACACCCGACACCCCGAAAACCACGCATAGGTGAATACTTGCGATGCGATGCAGCTTGTCCAGCGTGTAGTATCCTGTAGATTGTCCAACTCGATGTGATGTTCTGGCGTATATCCACTTTCGTTTCTTGTCGATATATAATATAACCTATTCACTGTATTTCTTTCACTTGTCACATATTTATTTCACTTTATTATCTAGGGTGACACACGTGGCAACGTCGCCTGGAGCACACTAGGCCCACTCTGACCCCGCCACCAAATATTTATTTCTAGTTCACTTATAAAATTATGGCTCTTCCCACACTTATGTGGCACAGGGCAACTCGTAAATCACTTCTAGGGTTGTTCACTACCCTGACACACTTTATAACCCCTGCGTTACCCTTCTGTAGCCCTCAAAAACACTTATATTCACAGATCCCTACAAGTTGTGACTAGCCCACGCGGCGTGTGTGTGTGCGTGTGTGTGTGTTAGTTACCATTTTGTCCTAGGCACATGTCGATTAGACACTATGCCTGTTGTATGTACGTATGTGTGTGTGTGTGTGTGTGTGTGTGTGTAACAAAACACTTCGAAACGTTTCGGCTCGCTGGGAATTGAACTCGGGCCCTCCGTGCGGGAAGCAAGAGCGCTAGCCACCATGCCACGGGGCGTGTGTACTCACCTAATTGTGGTTGCAGGGGTCGAGACTCAGCTCCTGGCCCCGCCTCTTCGCTGTCTGCTACTGGGTTTCGGCTCTCCCTCCTCCATGAGCTTTATCATACCTCGTCTTAAAACTATGTATGGTTCCTGCCTCCACTATATCTTTCTCTAGACTATTCCACTTCCTGACTACTCTGTGGCTGAAGAAATGCTTCCTAACATCTGAGTCTTCAGCTTCCAGTTGTGTCCCCTTGTTTCTGTGTTCCCTCTCTGGAACATCCTGTCACTGTCTACCTTGTCGATTCCCCGCAGTATTTTGTATGTCGTTATCATGTCTCCTCTGACCCTTCTTTCCTCCAGTGTTGTTAGTCCTATTTCCCTCAACCTTTCTTCATAAGACAGACCCCTGAGTTGGGGAACTAACCTTGTCGCAAACCTTTGCACTTTCTCTAGTTTCTTTACGTGCTTGACCAGGTGTGGGTTCCAGACTGGTGCTGCATATTCTAGTATGGGCCTGAAGTACACGGTATACAGTGTCTTGAACGATTCCTTGTTAAGGTAACGGAACGCTAATCTTAGGTTTGCCAGTCGCCCATATGCTGCCGCAGTTATCTGGTTGATGTGTGCCTCCGGAGACGTGCTTGGCGTTATACTCACTCCAAGGTCGTTATACTCACTCCTCCTTTGCCGAGGTTTGTAGCCTTTGTCCGCCTAGCTTGTACTCTGTCAGCGGTCTTCTCTGCCCTTCTCCGATCCTCATGACTTTGCATTTGGAGGGATTGAATTCGAGAAGCCAATTGCTAGACCAGATGTCGAGCTTGTCCAGGTCTGTTTGCAGCCCTGCCTGGTCCTCTTCCGATGTGTGTGTGTGTGTGTGTTCATGCTCCCTGGACTACAAGAGCAGCTGGAACCTTTGTGGGGAAAAAATTAATATTTTTTTTGTGTATAGAAAGCTTTGAAAACTAGAAAAAGCGAAAATTAAAAAAAAATATTTATATACTGTCACTCGGCGTATCTTATTGGTGCGGAATTTGAACATTTGTTTTTGAAAAAATATAAATTCGAAATAAATAACCTGTGATTTGTTCTTGAAGATCTTGTCTAGATGAAACGATATTAATTAGTTGGAAAGAAAAAATAATAGACATACTTATGCTAATGAAATGTTAATGGTATTGGGGAAGGAAATAATTTTTTTCCGGGAGAAAATTTATTGATAAAAATATACCGTATGTCGGACCAAGGGTAACACACCTAGCTTGGCTGGGTGCTTGGTTCTTGTAGGATTGCGTGGTCCTGTGGGTTAGAGCGTCATGGCTTTCGGTCACCATGAGGCGGGCCAAAGCAGCATGGGTTCGAATCCTTGGCTAGTCGCCGTGTTGTTATATATATATATATATATATATATATATATATATATATATATATATATATATATATATATATATATACATATATCCATGGAAAAGTGGAATTACTCTTCCGTAAGCCATGTCTGTCGTAAGAGGCGTCTAAAATGCTGAGAGCAAGGGACTAGTAATCCCTTCTGTACAAAGAAAAACCGTGACTTAAAAAGAATAACGTTCGTTTTTCTTTTTACATCATCTTGCCCCGGTGGAATACGACCAGTTAGATCACCTGCTGTACCACCTCATACCTGAAAGTCACCTGCAGCACCACATATTTGAATGGTGAAGGGTCACTTGCAAACTCAACCTCATATTTGAGGGTCACCTGAAACACTACCTCATACTTGAAGGATGTTGGGTCACCTGTGTGTCAGAGACTTAGTGAGAATAACACATAATTCCGGGTTATCAGCAAATTTACTTATGCCACTGTTTATTCCTTCATCTACGTCGATTATGTAAATTATGAACAATAAGGGTCCCAATACTGACCCACGGTACACCACTTTTCATCGGTCCCCATTCTCATATTTCCCTATTTACCCAAACTCTATGTTGCCTGTCTCTCAGCCATTCCTCGACCCAGGAGATAATTTCTCCTCTGCAGTAAGGAAACATCTCTCAGAACTCACATGGAGACCACTCATTCACCTCTCTCACTTGTCTCCCTCGCTTGATTTACATCCATCTTTCATGTGTCGCCCTCCCTCTCTCACTTATCCCCTTCATTCCCGCTCTCACCTGTCCCCTTCATTCTCTCAACTGTTTGCCCTCACTTTCTCACCTGTCTCCCGCAAATGTCTCATTTTTTCTCTCACTTGTCTCCCTCAAACTTTCTCTTGTTTCCCTCACTTGTCTCTTTGACCTCCCTAGCTTGTCTCTATTACACACACAACCCGCGGGTTGTGTGTGTATTGTTCCAGTCACGGTATTGTGCCTTTTTTGTTGTCTCTATTACTTTGTTCACTAACTCTCTAATTTCTTTCTTTCTTTCTTTGTGTCTGTCTGTCTCTCTGCAATTACGTATCCTTAATATCACTAATTTTCCATCTGTTGGAAGTGTGGTGTTGCTGTGGGATTATTTTGCTTTTATTAAGATCAATGTGTCACTATTAGGCAGAGATCACGATGCACACGTGAAAGGTTGTAACCGGGAATAAACGTGACAAATGTCACACTGCGTGCATGACTAGTGTTTCAATTTATATTGCTTTTACTTGTAGGTAACAATATCAGCTAATGTAGAGCCGTGTGCTCATCAGCGGGAACGTAGCAGGTAATACAATGTCGATATCTCCAGTTGTTTTGTGCGCTTAATGGACTATCAGCTCTACGAGCTTCGTATAGCTGAATTTCACCTATACACCACGATTCCAGTATACTATAACCCTAAAATGGAAATTAAAAGAAAAGTGTATATAAAACGAGAGAAACACTAGTCATCATATAAAGTTATCGACATTTCGATTTCACTGTCATCTAATGTTGACACAGTCTCTATCAATGATGAGAAGTGCTAGTTATTTTCGTCTGGTCTCTGTTGCAAGCAAGCTTTGAGACAGCCTAGTGCAAAGACGGGGCGAGGCTGGAAAATGTGCACACAGCAGGCGACGGGGTGCACAGTATATGCGGATACAAGCAGCCAAAACTTGCAGAAGTGATTGAAGGTTATGGAGAATACCGGAGTGACACGGCCATATTTTTTGATACATTCTTCAGCCAATATATTTTTTCCAACTAATGCAACTCTTCTGAAGGAGAGTTGCATTAGTTCGTTGAGTAAGACACTGATATGACTAGCGTTTACTCAGTTATAAATATGACGTTACTAGCGTTCATGAATTAATGGTTTCTCAGTGCACCGGAAGGTTCGTGCCAGTCAACATGTCTATCACCTGGGACAAATATTTTTCCTGAATGACTTATCTATTTTCTTTCGAGAAAAATTTGTTTCTTCATTAATGTCTTCCTCCAGGTTTACCGCTTCTAAATTCTACATAAAATATTTTTCAGATTGCCTTTGTTATTAATAGGGATTCAGTGATTTCAACTTGTTTGGTGGACTTGGTGAGTTAATAGAATTTTTTGCGGTTGGCATTACGAGCAGCCTCGTTTTTCATTATTTCAGAACCGCCTGACTTTTTTTGTCAATTAAAAGTTCATAAATCTTGCTCACAGCTCACTTGTAGCTCTTAATGAGCTTCGCCTCACACGCGATCTACACAGTTAACTTTATCCTTTGTATGAGTGGCACTGTGAATATAAGAAAGTGTTAACAAACTACGTATATCTCTTTATGAGCTTACTCACCTTCACATTCACTTTTCATAGAAGCTAACCCATCTCAAGCCTGATATTGTTGTGTGGCTTGCCAGTACAACTGCAGCTGGTCCAACACTGGTCTAACACTGGTCTAACACTGGTCCAACACTGGTCTAACACTGGTCTAACACTGGTCTAACACTGGTCTAACACTGGTCTAACACTGGTCCAACACTGGTCTAACATTGGTCTAACACTGGTCTAACACTGGTCTAACACTGGTCTAACACTGGTCACACACTGGTCTGACACTGGTCCAACACTGGTCTAACACTGGTCTAACACTGGTCCAACACTGGTCCAACACTGGTCTAACACTGGTCTAACACTGGTCTAACACTAGTCTAACACTGGTCTAACACTGGTCCAACACTGGTCTAACACTGGTCTATCACTGGTCCAACACTGGTCTAACACTGGTCTAACACTGGTCTAACATTGGTCTAACACTGGTCTAACACTGGTCTAACACTGGTCTAACACTGGTCCAACACTGGTCCAACACTGGTCTAACACTGGTCTAACACTGGTCCAACACTGGTCTAACACTGGTCTAACACTGGTCTAACACTGGTCTAACACTGGTCTAACACTGGTCCAACACTGGTCTAACACTGGTCTAACACTGGTCCAACACTGGTCTAACACTGGTCTATCACTTGTCCAACACTGGTCTAACACTGGTCCAACACTGGTCTAACACTGGTCTAACACTGGTCTAACACTGGTCTAACACTGGTCCAACACTGGTCTAACACTGGTCCAACACTGGTCAAACACTGGTCCAACACTGGTCTAACACTGGTCTAACACTGGTCCAACACTGGTCTAACACTTGTCTAACACTGGTCTAACACTGGTCCAACACTGGTCTAACACTGGTCTATCACTGGTCCAACACTGGTCTAACACTGGTCTAACACTGGTCTAACACTGGTCTAACACTGGTCTAACACTGGTCTAACACTGGTCTAACACTGGTCTAACACTGGTCTAACACTGGTCCAACACTGGTCCAACACTGGTCTAACACTGGTCTAACACTGGTCCAACACTGGTCTAACACTGGTCTAACACTGGTCCAACACTGGTCCAACACTGGTCTAACACTGGTCTAACACTGGTCCAACACTGGTCTAACACTGGTCTATCACTGGTCCAACACTGGTCTAACACTGGTCTAACACTGGTCTAACACTGGTCTAACACTGGTCTAACACTGGTCTAACACTGGTCCAACACTGGTCCAACACTGGTCTAACACTGGTCTAACACTGGTCTAACACTGGTCCAACACTGGTCCAACACTGGTCCAACACTGGTCTAACACTGGTCTAACACTGGTCCAACACTGGTCTAACACTGGTCTAACACTGGTCCAACACTGGTCCAACACTGGTCTAACACTGGTCTAACACTAGTCCAACACTGGTCTAACACTGGTCTAACACTGATCCAACACTGGTCTAACACTGGTCTAACACTGGTCTAACACTGGTCTAACACTGGTCCAACACTGTTCTAACACTGGTCCAACACTGGTCTAACACTAGTCTAACACTTGTGTAACATTGGTCTAACACTGGTCTAACACTGGTCCAACACTGGTCCAACACTGGTCTAACACTGGTCTAACACTTGTGTAACACTGGTCTAACACTGGTCTAACACTGGTCCAACACTGGTCTAACACTGGTCCAACACTGGTCTAACACTGGTCTAACACTGGTCTAACACTTGTGTAACACTGGTCCAACACTGGTCTAACACTGGTCCAACACTGGTCCAACACTGGTCCAACACTGGTCTAACAATGGTCCGACACTGGTCTAACACTGGTCTAACACTGCTCTAACACTGCTCTAACACTGAACGGAAAACTATTATTATTATTATTATTATTATGGGGAAGCGCTAAACCCGTAGGGATTATACAGCGCCTGCGGGGGAGGGAGGGATTGCAGGCATTTATTATAAGGTTCAATTCAAGGAACTGGAGCACAGATCCAATTCCCTAGATCAAGAGCCCTCACCAGCGTCAGGGAACCTCCCTAGAGGAGCTTGAAGTGGAAAAAATGTTTGGAGAGCAGAGAGCAAAATACAAACGTTTTATATCCTAGATAATTATCCAGCCTTATCTCAACGACTGTCTCACTTAGAGGACAGCTGTATGTATCTGCTTACATACTTGTGAGATCTTGGTTGCTAGTCACAAATTTTGAAAGTTACTTAGCAATTTTTATTATGTCGGCGATATGTCAGATTTTCATTATTACAGAACGTGCAATTACGTCTTTCCAATGTTCTGGAATTAAATTTCCTTGAGAAAAACAGCTCATGAGGCTACTTGTCTATTCTATCTCCTCTGGGAACAAATGAAAAACAATTTGCTGAAGAATTCTTCATCCTGCGATTAAACGATCTGTTAACATCGATAAATATTTTTTGATTAAACTGTATGTTTTTAACGCCCGACTTAGTGGTCTGATTGCTCAATGTTGTTAAGAAGTCCCGAAAAGGGAATCGATCAGAAATAAGTTATAAATAATAGGGGACCAAGAGTACAGCTTTGGAGTGAAGTATGACAAGAGTTAGAGGAATCATGTTCAATAATATGTCTTAGATCAATGATTCTATCCTTAGTCAGCATCACTCCACCTCGGAATTTTAAGGTTTTACCTGATATGGTTTTCTCTGTAGCCGAAAATAAATGATGAGCATAACTACAGGATCCATTATACCAAACAACTGTAAGCTAGTACCTGGACGTACGTTTCTTCCTACAGATGCCGGATGAACCCCAAGAAGAGAATGAAGAGGAGCATGCACATGAACCCCAAGAAGAGAATGAAGAGGAGCATGCACATGAACCCCAAGAAGAGAATAAAGAGGAGCATGCACATAATTTTTAAATAAATTTTTGAGAAATTTTAGTCAACGGTTTGTTACATCGGGAGATAAAAGCTGCCAGTGACGGAGCGTTCCAGAAACTAACACCGAATTACACATTCACCCTGAGTCACTGCTGCCGCTGGACCCTACAGGAGATCACCGCCCACTATAAGGTCTCCCAGGTGCGTCAAACCTGACGCGAGGAAACATTAATGCGTCACTAAGCTCTGGTTTCCAAACAAAATATGAGAACTACCTGTCCCCTTACTTCCAGATCTTGGTGACTGACTGGTGATGTTTTTACTTAGTAACTTGCCCATTGTAATTAATAGTAAAAATATTATTTTTGTTAAGGTACACATGACTACCTGTATCAATGAATGCTATTAAATATTTGATGTTTACCTTCAACTGATGTTGCTGTGGAATTATGACCTTTCCTGGTTTACTTCTTTTCCTGGATGCTACGAACTTTTTTTTTTCCAGCGTCAAATTGGCCTTGATATGGCCAGTCTGTCCACAATAACCAGATTTGTCCTCACATGCATCAGTGGGTGAGGAAATTTTCTTCAATTCTTCTTTGTCTTAATTCCCTTAATCGCCCTGCGGAGCCAGATCTCAATTTGTGTTTTCGTCTGGTGATTGTGTCCAGGTTACGTTTTGTCACATTTTTGGGACGTGTCATCGTGGACGTGAGGTTCGAACATTAATGTGTTGTTGGTCAAGTGCGTCTTCCACAGTTCCCATCAAAACTTACTTAATTTAAAGTACCTGGCGAATAATGTGTTTCAACGGGGTAAAAATTGTCATAACCAACAATAATTATGTCGGAAATGAATTATAAATATCAATAATTAATAAATATAAATAAATAATTTATATCATAGTTATTAAAAAGGTCATTAATGAATATGAATGAAATGAGAGCAATATTATGAAAATATCCTTAATAATAACTATGACACTGCCACACATATAAATATATTGTCAGTAGTGGTTTTAATACTAATAAAGGTGATAATATAATTAATAATTTGGGGAAAGTGAAATCTCATCCTTAAAATCTCCACAATTACATTATAAGGTTTCTAATGTTGCACTTAACCTGTCGTTAACATACCAATTTTCTTCCCCCGGAGTAAAAACCCAAGAACACAATAAAAACAAATATCAATACAATTTTAAGAACACTGGTAAGGTGCTCATAGTTTTCTCCTCACAGTGCATGTATAACTTGCACTATTAGTGTTTACCATTCAGTCTGCCACCGCCAGAAGTGTGCAAATTTTTTCATCAAATTTCTCGTTGATCTTTAAAGATCACTGAGAGTGCCAAAGGTCTGTAATATTCTAACAACCACAATGACCCAGAATGGGAGTGAAAGAGGAATGGAGAAGACTCACGAAATCATAATGACACGATTGCAAAGCATACCACGGGCGGGGTTAGAACCCGCGATCAGAGCTAACGCGTCGGTCTGGAGTTTTATGACTCTTTGATCGCGGATTCTATCCCCGCCCAATGTATGGTGTGGAGAAGATATAAGAATGCAGTGTTAGAGTGTGCACCAGCCCATGGTGGGCTAGGAGAGTGGATTTGGGTGAGAAGAAGAGTGACTGATTTAAATGGTGAGGCAAAGAGCGTGGTAAGGGAGGAAAAATTAGCATATGAAACGTTTTTAGAATGCAGCAATGATATACAGAGGGCGTAGAACATGAAGAGTAAAGGAGGTTAAAAGAACAGTGAGGGAGTGTAAAAGGAACGCCAGAGGGGGAGTGGTTGGGGTTTTTATTTACAAATTTTGCTGAGAATAAGAAAAAGATTTGTAGTAATATTAATGCGTTGGGAATGCTGGTTTCTCAAGCATTCTCAATGCATTTGATGAGGAGGTGAAGGCACTGATAAGATGAAGAGAATATTTTCAGGAATTGTTAAATGTTGAAGATGAAAGAGAGGCAGTGAACTCATGCATTGAGCAGGGACGTATAACGTTTTGTAGGAGTGAGGAAGAGCCAGATATGATTGTGGGAAAAGTGCATGAGGCAGCGGGTAGAAAAGAAAGAGACTAAAGTAGCTGGGATAGTTTGGATCAATCAAAATGGTAAATTCAAGTAGAGAGGTTGTTCTGAGGTGGTTGGTGTATTTGTTCGAAATATGCAAGAGTATAAGAGAAAAGGTGATCAAATGAGTGTAAGAATTATAGGTAAATAATACTGTTGAGTATAAGGGTAAGACAGAAAGTAGGAAAGTTTAAGAAAGGGTAGAGGATGTGCAGACCAAGTGTTTAAATTAAAACAAGGAAGAAATTACGTTCACATTCAAATAATATTCACACTGAATCATGTAAGTGAGCAATGCATAAATAAAGGTAAGGAACCCGTGATTGCATTTAGGGATTTAGAAAAGGCATATGATGCAGTGGACAGGAAAGCAATGCGGCAGATGTTGCAAATGTAAGGAATAGGTTACAGGTTACGAAAAGCAGTAAATAGATTTTAGAAAAATAACCCATCTAAGAATTCAACATGCCCTTAGCCCCATGACGGAGGAGAGACATGAAGTAACCGCTCTCAGGGAAAAATCACTTGACGGCTTATCCATGATGCACAAAGTGAGGGATAAAGTTTACAAGGACTGTATACAAAGACTGATCACATAAGTTACATGGTGTATGTCAGACGTAAGAACTCTGTCAGACGCAGAAACTAGATCAGACGCAGTAACTATGTCAGATGCAGTAACTATGTCAGACGCAGTAACTATGTCAGGCACAGGAACTATGCCAAACGGAGGAACTAGGTCAGACGCAGGAACTGGATCAGACCCAGGAACTAGGTCAGACGCATGAACTAGGTCAGACACAGGAACTATATCAAACGCAGGAACTAGATCAGACGCAGGAATTAGATCAGAGGCAGGAACTAGATCAGATGTAGGAACTAGGTCAGACGTAGGAACTATGTCAGACGTAAGAACTATGTCAGACGTAGGAACTATGTCAGACGCAGTAACTATGTCAGACGCAGGAACTAAGTCAGACGCAGTAACTATGTCAGACGCAGTAACTATGTCAGACGCAGTAACTATGTCAGACGCAGTAACTATGTCAGACGCAGTAACTATGTCAGGCGCAGGAACTATGTCAGACGCAGTAACTATGTCAGACGCAGTAACTATGTCAGACGCAGTAACTATGTCAGACGCAGGAACTAAGTCAGACGCAGTAACTATGTCAGACGCAGTAACTATGTCAGACGCAGTAACTATGTCAGACGCAGTAACTATGTCAGACGCAGTAACTATGTCAGACGCAGTAACTATGTCAGACGCAGTAACTATGTCAGACGCAGTAACTATGTCAGGCGCAGGAACTAGGTTAAACGCAGAAACTATGTCAGGCACAGGAACTATGCCAAACGGAGGAACTAGGTTAGACGCAGGAACTAGGTCAGACACAGGAACTAGGTCAGACGCAGGAACTAGGTCAGATGCAAGAACTAGGTCAGACGCAGGAACTAAGTACTAGGTACGAGGTTGTCACTGTCCTTCCGAGGTGTTTAAGGTGAACCATGACCCAGTGGAAACAGTATTTACTTAATTATTAAGATTTGTTCTGCAGTCTTGTCTTTCCGTCTCTGATTTCGTTCCTGCATCTGCATGCCTTTGACACCGTTTAAGTAGCTGAAGAAGGTCTCAGTGATAAAGCCAAACTATACAGTACACTCATGTTATATTTTCTCCCTGTGGATTCGTCTGTGCCACTGACCACGGTGTCCTACACTCGTGTGCCTGTACTCGTGTTTTTTCTGGTTTTGTTTGGCACCACAGTGGCTTCTACACGATGTCCTTTTGTGAAATAACTTTGAAGTTAATAATGTTATCGCTTTTTACACCTGCCGAGGCATACTGAAAGTTTTTCTGGTCTTATTATTTTTAATTATGAACACGTACACACAAGTCAAAATTTAATTTCAGTCACACGCACAGAGTGGCCTAAACTTGTTGCTCCACGACACTCACACGCACACTGTGACCTAAACTTGCTGCACCACGACACTCACACGCACACTGTGACCTAAACTTGTTGCACCACGACACTCACACGCACACTGTGACCTAAACTTGCTGAACCACGACACTCACACGCACACTGTGACCTAAACTTGCTGAACCACGACACTCACACACACACTGTGACCTAAACTTGCTGCACCACGACACTCACACGCACACTGTGACCTAAACTTGCTGAACCATGACACTCACACGCACACTGTGACCTAAACTTGCTGAACCACGACACTCACACGCACACTGTGACCTAAACTTGCTGAACCACGACACTCACACGCACACTGTGACCTAAACTTGCTGAACCACGACACTCACACGCACACTGTGGCCTAAACTTGTTGCTCCACGACACTCACACACACACACACACACACACACACACTACACACACACGCGCGTCTCCAAGCACGTCTCCGGAGGCACACATCAACCAGATAACTGCGGCAGCATATGGGCGACTGGCAAACCTAAGATTAGCGTTCCGTTACCTTAACAAGGAATCGTTCAAGACACTGTACACCGTGTACGTCAGGCCCATACTAGAATATGCAGCACCAGTCTGGAACCCACACCTGGTCAAGCACGTAAAGAAACTAGAGAAAGTGCAAAGGTTTGCGACAAGGTTAGTTCCACAACTCAGGGGTCTGTCTTATGAAGAAAGGTTGAGGGAAATAGGACTAACAACACTGGAGGAAAGAAGGGTCAGAGGAGACATGATAACGACATACAAAATACTGCGGGGAATCGACAAGGTAGACAGTGACAGGATGTTCCAGAGAGGGAACACAGAAACAAGGGGACACAACTGGAAGCTGAAGACTCAGATGAGTCAAAGGGATGTTAGGAAGCATTTCTTCAGCCACAGAGTAGTCAGGAAGTGGAATAGTCTAGAGAAAGATATAGTGGAGGCAGGAACCATACATAGTTTTAGGACGAGGTATGATAAAGCTCATGGAGCAGGGAGAGCAGAGACCCAGTAGCAGACAGCGAAGAGGCGGGGCCAGGAGCTGAGTCTCGACCCCTGCAACCACAATTAGGTGAGTACACACATACACACACACACACAGGAGCTGAGCCTCGACCCCTGCAACCACAATTAGGTGAGTACACACACAGCTGCTACTCTTAAGTCGCTGAATTCTTTACCCTGCTGTAGCTAAAGGAAATACTGAATGATCACGAATGTTCAGTCTCCTTCCTGAGTTCCTTCCTTTCCTCTTTATGGCATGATTCCCATGTAACAGTGACTCCAGTCTCGGCAACGAAATTTTTGAAGCTGCTTCAACCATTGAACTCATGCAGGAATATTTGATGATATCCTCATCACCCTACTGAGATCTGCCAACTTAGACGTACAGACATGATTATCTTGACTCAGAAAATCGTAATGACACGAGTGCAAACAAACCATACCACGGGTGGGGATAGAACCCTTGGTCAGATTCATGAAACTCCAGACCTCTGGGCCAGCTGGCTACAATAAGATTCATCCAACTAAGCATATTTATAAAAGATTACGGAAGTAGTGACATGACGCATCGACATTCATTCTAAATTGTGAATGGAATATCAATGTCTACGTGGGGGGGGGGGGAGCACATTACCACTGTACTATGCTGTACTGAGGAAACTTACAACGTTGCTGTATTTTTTTTTATTAAGAAAAAATGGATACATCCGCAGTGTGTTGCCACCCTTATTCTATCTCACTGTAGTCACATTCCATCACGTAGAACTGAGTTCGCACAAAGTTTTGAAATTCGTCAGCCTGAGCTGGGGAACTTGAGTAAGGCAATAAGGATGTTGTCCAGTACTCCATCAATGGCGCATCAGCTTTAGAGGAGCTGGAGTTACCATCACTTGGGAATTGCCATGTGTCAGGATAGCCCATCTAATATACAACATAAATTATATTTATTGTTTTGAAGATCTTCATCATCCCAGAACGAGGGCAACATAAATTACAAATAGTAGACAGAAAAGAAAGGGACGATGGATATCAAACGTTTTCTTACTACTTAAACATACACATTGGTAGATACGAATTCAGAGTCATTATTATTAGCTTAAGTATATATAATGGCGCTAGTCATTATATATATTGCAACAGCAATGGGCTACTACTGTATTCTATATGATAGCATACATGTGTGTCTAAGAATGTACATACACTACTATATATAATACACACACATACATGACCACCAATGAATATACATACATTATATATATGTCGTTCCGAATAGGTAAAATTGGTCAATTAGCAAGAATTCGTTTAAAATTCAGTCCTTTCTAAAAAAATTCTCATACGTTTAAAGATATATTTTTTCATTTATGTTAATGTAAAAAATAATAATTTTGTACCAAAATAACCTTACAAAACTTACCTAACCTTATTATAACAAGCTCAATTTAATTCACCCTAATCTAACTAAATAAATTTTACATACGTTTACAATAATTTAATAATAAAAAACACAATGAAATATATTTTTTTTCGGTAGGTTCAGAATGATTTTTGCGAAATTATTGCATATACAAATTTTCGCTTGCCTTATTCGGCAAGAAAAGCGTTGCTATTTAAGCCAAAATCGCGAAATAAAATGCATTTTCATTTACTTTTGTTAATTTGTAACTTTAAATAATGCAATTTCTCATCAAAGCAATGAATAAAATTAAAGCAAACGTTCATCTACATCAGCCATATTCGGCACAACATACATATAAATATATATATATATATATATATATATATATATATATATATATATATATATATATATATATATATATATATATATATATATATATATATATATATATGTCGTGCCGATTAGGTAAAACTGGTCAATTAGCAAGAACTCATTTAAAATTAAGTCCTTTCTAAAATTTTCTCTTATACGTTTAAAGATATATTTTTTTCATTTATGTTAATGTAAAAATTTATAATTTTGTACCAAGAGAAACTTTGAAAACCTACCTAACCTTATTGCAACAAGCTCAATTTAATTTAGCCTAACCCAACTAAATATATTTTAGATACGTTAACATTAATTTAATAATAAACAAACACAATGAAATATATATTTTTTTGCGTTAGGTTCAGAATGATTTTTGCGAAATTATTGCATACACTAATTTTCGCTTGTCTTATATGGCAAGAAGAGCGGTGCTATTTAAGCCAAAATCGCAAGTTTTATCTAATCGGCACGACATATCTATCTATATATATATATATATATATATATATATATATATATATATATATATATATATATATATATATATATATATATATAGGGAGGTACCACCTCTAGAACTTGCTGGGGACCCTCATCCTCAGAGAAGACAATAAACGTACCTCAGGGAAAACTCGAGGTTCTCCCCGGAGCTGTTAGAATATTTTCTTCTTCTACCACTCCCTATATATATTGAATAAGTGCTTTATTAATAGACAGAATACATTGATAGAAAACACAAACATGAACATGAATACATTGGTACAATATATCAAAGATTATGAATCTCTTCCAGCTCCTCCGAAGCCGGACTCGAGCCCAGTACGCAGCATGCATTTCCCCTCTGGATGGCCACACTGAGGTGCTGGAACATGAAAGTGGCTGCCCTTCGGTCCCTGGTGGTGTCGATGAGTCTGGAACCTAGTTCTTTAAGGAAACGTGATGCATTTTTTCCCCATGATCCCAAGGTCTCTGATCCCACAGGGACAAATTGATACTGTTGGCTTATGTCCCTGTACTTGCCGAACTTGTACTCCTCCCTGTGGTCAGCAGCTCCTCCCTGTCGGCCGACACTGTGATGGATATAGGTGTCAGCCAGTGTCGACACAGGTATAGTCCCATGCTAAGAGCTTGCCATTCTTCCAAGGATAGATGGTGATCCCGTCGGGGCGGTTTGCTGGGTTGTGGGCATTGTTGGCTGCTAGTGATCGGGGCTCTCACTCGGCTGGGCATCGAGCTGTAGCAAAGGTTCTCTTTATGATGTCGTTGACTTCATTGTGTCTTGCATGCCAGCCGTTGGTTTTGGAACAGTTAAGACCATGTTTGTACGAGATGTATGTCGAGACGCCATACGTAACATGACCGAGCTGTACGGTTCGTATTTCTAACGGCTATACCATAGCTGTTCACGTGATCACCAACCTCTGCCCATGTGATCCTTCGTTAGCCAATCATAGGCTCCTTTTTTGAATGCCCGAGTGCCGGGACGACCAGCAGCCAGTTCCACCCAGATAGGCAGTGCGGACGGACATAGGCCTAGGCTCTCGGCTCCCATATATCTAACGCCTCAATTAAACGCTACCATACCAAGCTCATCTTTAATATATTACCAAATCTACGCAAGAACTCCCACAACACATGTAGACCATATTGGTCGGCTTGCGCATTACCGCAAATACACGTATATTATGTGTGAATTTGGGCAGCAAGGCGTAGAGATACTGCAATACGAAGGGTCTTAGGGTCAAGACGTGTTCCCATGGCCGAAATGGGAACTAAGTGTAAGTAGAAGTAGCAAGACGTACCTGAAATATATATAGTATATATATATATATATATATATATATATATATATATATATATATATATAAATATATATATATATATATATATATATATATATATATATATATTTTAGGTAGTAGGTTGGTAGACAGCAACCACCCAGGGAGGTACTACCGTCCTGCCAGGTGACTGTGAAACAGAAACCTGAAACTGTTTTACATGATGGTAGGATTGCTGGTGTCTTTTTCTGTCTCATAAACACGCTGGATAACAGGTATATCTAGCTACTTCTACTTACACTTTAGGTCACACTACACTGGCATACACATGCATATATATACATACACACATCTAGGTTTTTCTTCTTTTCTTAATAGCTCTTGTTCCTTTTATTTTCTCTATTGTCCAGGGGGAAGTGGAAAAGAATCTTTCCTCCGTAAGCCATGCGTGTCGTATGAGGCGACTAAGATGCCGGGAGCAATGGGCTAGTAACCCCTTCTCCTGTACAAATCTACTAAAAACGAGAAGAAGAAAAACTTTATAAAATTGGGTTGTCTGAATGTGCGTGGATGTAGTGCGGATGATAAGAAAGAGATGATTGCCGATGTTATGAATGAAAAGAAGTTGGATGTCCTGGCCCCAAGCGAAACAAAGCTGAAGGGGTAGGCGAGTTTCAGTGGGGAGAAATAAATGGGATTAAGTCAGGTGTATCTGAGAGAGTTAGAGCTAAGGAAGGGGTAGCAATAATGTTGAAGGATCAGTTATGGAAGGAAAAGAGGGAATATAAATGTGTAAATTCAAGGATTATGTGGATTAAAATAAGGGTCGGATGCGAAAAGTGGGTCATAATAAGCGTGTATGCACCTGGAGAAGAGAGGAGTGTAGAGGAGAGAGAGAGATTTTGGGAGATGTTAAGCGAATGTATAGGAACTTTTGAACAAAATGAGAGAGTAATTGTGGTAGGGGACCTAAATGCTAAAGTGGGAGAAACATGCAGAGAGGGTGTAGTAGGTAAGTTTGGGGTGCCAGGTGTAAATGATAATGGGAGCCCTTTGATTGAACTTTGTATAGAAAGGGGTTTAGTTATAGGTAATACATATTTTATGAAAAAGAGGATAAATAAGTATACAAGATATGATGTAGGGCGTAATGACAGTAGTTTGTTGGACTATGTATTGATAGATAAAAGACTGTTGAGTAGACTTCAGGATGTACATGTTTATAGAGGGGCTACAGATATATCAGATCACTTTTTAGTTATAGCTACAGTGGGAGTAAAAGGTAGATGGGATACAAGGAAAATAGAATCAGTAAGTAAAAAGAGGTGAAGGTTTATAAACTAAAAGAGGAGGCAGTTAGGGTAAGATATAAACAACTATTGGAGGATAGATGGGCTATTGAGAGTGTAGGCAATGGGGTCGAAAATGTATGGGGTAGATTTAAAAATGTAGTGTTAGAGTGTTCAGCAGAAGTTTGTGGTTACAGGCGAGTGGGTGCGGAGGGAAGAGGAGCGATTGGTGGAATGATGATGTAAAGAGAGTAGTAAGGGGGAAAAAGTTAGCATATGAGAGGTTTTTACAAAGTAGAAGTGATGCAAGGAGGGAAGAGTATATGGAGAGAAAAAGAGAGGTTAAAAGAGTGGTGAAGCAATGTAAAAAGAGAGCAGATGAGAGAGTGGGTGAGATGTTATCAGCAAATTTTGTTGAAAATAAGAAAAAGTTTTGGAATGAGATTAATAAGTTGAGGAAGCCTAGAGAACAAATGGATTTGACAGTTAAAAATAGGAAAGGAGAGTTATTAAATGGAAGTTAGAGGTATCGGGAAGATGGAGAGAATATTTTGAGGATTTGTTAAATGTTGATGAAGACAGGGAAGCTGTGATTTCGTGTGTAGGGCAAGGAGGAATAACATCTTGTAGGAGTGTGGAAGAGCCAGTTGTGGGTGTAGGGAAGTTCGTGAGGCAGTGGGTAGAATGAAAGGGGTAAGGCAGCTGGGATTGATGGGATAAAGATAGAAATGTTAAAAGCAGGTGGGGATATAATTTTGGAGTGGTTGGTGCTATTATTTAATAAATGTATGGAAGAGGGTAAGGTACCTAGGGATTGGCAGAGAGCGTGTATTGTTCCTTTGTATAAAGGCAAAGGGGACAAAAGAGAGTGCAAAAATTATAGGGGAATAAGTCTGTTGAGTGTACCTGGTAAAGTGTATGGTAGAGTTATTATTGAAAGAATTAAGAGTAAAACAGAAAGCAGGATAGCAGATGAACAAGGGGCTTTAGGAAAGGTAGGGGTGTGTAGACCAAGTGTTTACAGTGAAACATATAGGTGAACAGTATTTGGATAAGGGTAAAGATGTTTTTGTGGCATTTATGGATTTGGAAAAGGCGTATGATAGGGTAGATAGGGGGCAATGTGGCAGATGTTGCAGGTGTATGGAATAGGAGGAAGGTTACTGAAAGCAGTGAAGAGTTTTTATGAGGATAGTGAGGCTCAGGTTAGAGTGTGTAGGAGGAAGGGGACTATTTCCCAGTAAAAGTGGGCCTTAGACAAGGATGTGTGATGTCACCGTGGTTGTTCAATATATTTATAGATGGGGTTGTAAGAGAAGTGAATGCGAGGGTCTTGGCAAGAGGTGTTGGGCTAAAAGATAAAGAAGCAAATACAAAGTGGGAGTTGTCACAGTTGCTTTTTGCTGATGACACTGTGCTTTTGGGAGATTCTGAAGAGAAGCTGCAGAGGTTGATGGATGAATTTGGTAGGGTGTGTAAAGAAGAAAATTGAAAGTGAATATAGGAAAGAGTAAGGTGATGAGGATAACAAAAAGAATAGGTGACGAAAGATTGGATATCAGATTGGAGGGAGAGAGTATGGAGGAGGTGAATGTATTCAGATATTTGGGAGTGGACATGTCGGCGGATGGGTCTATGAAGGATGAGGTGAATCATAGAATTGATGAGGGAAAAGGGTGAGTGGAGCACTTCGGAGTCTGTGGAGACAAAGAACCTTGTCCATGGAAGTAAAGAGGGAATGTATGAGAGTATAGTTATACCAACGCTCTTATATGGGTGTGAAGCATGGGTGATGAATGTTGCAACGAGGAGAAGGCTGGAGGCAGTGGAGATGTCATGTCTGAGGTCAATGTGTGGTGTGAATATAATGCAGAGAATTCGGAGTTTGGAAATTAGGAGGAGGTGCGGGATTACCAAAACGATTGTCCAGAGAGCTGAGGAGGGTTGTTGAGGTGGTTTGGACATGTAGAGAGAATGGAACGAGACAGAGTGACTTCGAGGTGTATAAATCTGTAGTGGAGGAAGGCGGGGTAGGGGTCGGCCTAGGAAAGGTTGGAGGGAGGGGGTAAAGGAAGTTTTGTGTGCGAGGGCTTGGACTTCCAGCAAGCATGTGTGAGCGTATTTGATAGGAGTGAATGGAGGCATATGGTTTTAATACTTGACGTGCTGTTGGAGTGTGAGCAAAGTAACATTTATGAAGGGATTCAGGAAACCGGCAGGCCGGACTTGAGTTCTGGAGATGGGAAGTACAGTGCCGGCACTCTGAAGGAGGGGTGTTAATGTTGCAGTTTTATAACTGTAGTGTAAAGCACCCTTCTGGCAAGACAGTGATGGAGTGAATGATGATGAAAGTTTTCTTTTTCGGGCCACCCTGCCTTGGTGGGAATCGGCCGATGTGTTAATAAAAAAAAAAAAATATATATATATAATATATATATATATATATATATATATATATATATATATATATATATATATATATATATATATATATATATATATATATATATGTTGTGCAGAATATGGCTGATGTAGATGAACGTTTGCTTTAATTTTATTCGTTGCTTTGATGAGAAATTGCATTATTTAAAGTTACAAATTAACAAAAGTAAATGAAAATGCATTTTATTTCGCGAAAAACTAGGAGAACTAATAAAGTAGATAATATTATTAGCCAGTATGAAACTGTTGAACATTCTAAACAGTTAGGTGATTACATACAAGATTATTTGCTATAATAGGGAAGTACAAGTGACACGTCATATGTTTTATGCAGAATTTAACTCTGTTTCTTAAATATTTTGGAAGGATCAATTGATCTTGCTACGCCCTTGTTTTTATTGCAAGCATGTTGCATGCCTGAATTTATTGCTTGCAACTTTGGAAAAGTGATAAGGTTTACAGATATAGATTTTTTAGTATTTTAAACGTTTTTTTTTTAAATGCTTTGGAAAAAATGTTGAGGTTACCCACTTAGAGTACTAATCAAAATGGTGCACATGGCATGCTCCATTTTGTTTACTACTCAAAATAGTAATCTTCATTTTGCCTCTCTCTGAGATTTCCCATTTAATTACTTATATTGCATTGCGCCTGATGAAGCACTGGCAACAGCGCGAAAGGTCTTGCGCAGCTACATCTCCCCATCTGTGGTTTTTCTTGGATTACTGTACAGCATATTATGAAAAGTGATATCGACTGATTGACTACTGCAAAGGACCCCAATGGAAATATAAAGGATCCCAATGGAAATATAAAGGATCCCAATGGAAATATAAAGGATCCCAATGGAAATATAAAGGACCCCAATGGAAATAAGTCACTTTGTCTGACTTTTTTTTTGGGTTATCCTGGGTTCTCTTCACATATGCTGCTATGTATGATAATCTATGTAACTGTATTTGTGTATACCTGAATAAACTTACTTCTGCTAAATCTACTATATTACTACTGCTTCCGCTGCTGCTGTTATTGCTGTTGCTTCTAATGTTACTACTACTACTACCACTGCTGTTATTTTTCCTACTAAAACTGCTGCTACTGCTGCTGCTACTGCTGCTGCTACTGCTGCTACTACTGCTTTTGCTACTGCTGCTACTACTTCTACTACTAGTACATCTTCTGCTACATCTATTAGTATTACTACCTCTATTATTATTATTATTATTATTGTTGTTGTTATGTTAACACTGCCAGAAGCGAGCTGACATTACACTTCAAATGACCCTCCATACCACAACATCTCCACCCCTCCTTCAGAGTGCATACACTTTACTATCCTCTTCCAGGGCTCAAGTCCAGCTAACCGGTTTTCCTGAATACATTCATTAATGTTACCTTGCTCACACTCCATCAGCATGTCATATAAACCACATTCCTTCACTCATTCCTATCTAACATGTTCACTCAAACTTGTTGGATGTCCAATCCTTGGCAATCGAAACCTCCTTTGCCTCCTCCCTTCATCCCTTCATACCACGACCCCTACCCCTCCTTCATTCCACCCCAGATTTATACCCCCTCCTATTCTTCCTATTTTTCTCCATCCTTTTTAAATGTCCAAACCACCTCATCAACCGCTCCTCAGCTCTTTGAACAATATATTTGGTAACGTCTCCTAATCCTCATACTCCGAATTCTGTGCATAATATTCACAAAACACATTAGCCTCAAACACGACATCTCCAGTGCCTCCAACCTCCTCTTCGCTGCATCATCACACAAAATAGTGTTGGTACCACTATTCTCCGGTACATTTTCCCTTGTTGCCTCCCTGGATTGCGTTGTTTGTCTCCACAGATTCCTCACTGCATCCCCCTCTACTTTCTTCCCTTCGTCATTTTTATGGTTCCTCTCATCTCTCATAGGATTATCAGCCGACTTTCTCTGCATTCTGAGACTCCATAATATCTGTTTACAGTCAGATCTTCTGGGCGGTGACTTACATAGTCTCTCTGCAACTGTTGTCTCATTCCATCTATGGGGATTTTAGACCCTTAATTTTAATGCATTCATTTTGAAGAATGTTTAGTAAAAGAAATGCTGAAAGTCTGTTTCGTGGAATTACCTCCAGAAATGTAATCAACTCTTCCCAGTTATATTCTTCCTTATTTTGCTCAATATTAAAGTTAAACTGAAAGGATGGTAATTCAGTGAACATTTCCTGTCCTCTCTCTTAAATAATGTTGTGGCAGTTACTAGTTTCCAGTAATTGTATACTTATTTTTGTTAACGGGTTCACTAATAACGTAACTAATATCGAAACTGTTTAGTGACCATTCGAAAATTTTTGTGGCATGTGAATGATGATATCACGTTCAACTTAAAGCTGAAAACTGTTTTTTAAGTAAATATGTTTTTCCTTTATTACTGCAGAACCTCGTATTATTATTATTATTATTATTATTATTATTATTATTATTATTATTATTATTATTATTATTATTATTATTATTATTATTATTATTATTATTATTATCTATTTGTATTGATTTTTCTGGTTGTTTAACTATTTAATTAATTTCAAAATTTCTTAGAAACATATTTTATATATATATATATATATATATATATATTATATATATATATATATATATATATATATATATATATATATATATATATATATATATATATATATATATATATATATGCAAGAAAACCACTATGAAAAAAAAGAAGAATTCCAAGCGCTTTCGTGACTACTCACATTATCAAGGAACTATAACAGGAAACATGACAAGAAGGGCTTATATAAGGGGCGAGACTACACCTCACAGTCACATCACACTAACAAAGACTACACCTCACAGTAGCGTAACATCGCACGACTCTGTGAAGAGGAACATAAGAAAGGACCTGAAACTCTTCCCAAGAATTAAGATTAGTCCAATTTATCATTAAATTCTTCCCAAATTTTATTAATTATAAATGAATCCAATTTATATAAACCAAAAGAAATATTCATATTATTTTCAAAACTGCTTTTAATGAAACATGATTCTATTATATTTCTCTCAACCATGGACTTGCTTGATACAACATTCTCAGCATTTTGAAAATCAATTGGATGGTTAAAATCTCTCACATTTTTTCATAGTGGTTTTCTTGCATATTTTGATATCACCTGTTTACTGTGATCTTTTTGCATATATATATATATATATATATATATATATATATATATATATATATATATATATATATATATATATATATATATAAAGAGAAAACATTTGTAAAGTGCTTCATAATTCATGAGGAATATACAATCTCAAATATTGCAGAGTGAATGGAAGAGACACACACACACACACACACACACATATATATATATATATATATATATATATATATATATATATATATATATATATATATATATATATATATATATATATATATATATAGTGTGTGTGTGTGTGTGTGTACATATTCTATTTCTCTTCCATTCACTCTGCAATATTTGAGATTGTATATTCCTCATGAATTATGAAGCACTTTACATATGTTTCCTCTCTACATCTATTGTAACCTGGTCACAGACCGGGCCACGGGGGCGTTGACCACCAATCTGGCATAGCTTATCATTACTCCTATTTTTACAACTTTCTGTGTCGCATATATTGAAAGGTTTTAATCGACTCTACACCGCTTATATTAAGCAGACATAACATCTCACTTCCAAAATCAATTAATGTTGTCCACATCTCCATTCATGTCTCCCACATTCGCTCCCTGTACTTTTATGTTATCGTATCGATGTCAAAAAAAAATATTTAAAATAATTTTTCACCTATCCTGCATGCATATTTAAATCTCTATATCTCTATATCCAGTTACGTTTATTGTCATGGATAAAGTTATTTATTTTAAATGTTGTTATCAAAGGTGTGGATTAATCTACTTGCTTCTGGATAACCCGATGAAATTGTTGAACAATTTCATTGTTTTATGGATGATGAAATATGTTCATATCACTGATAAAAGCAGACGTATGAGACCTGAAGCAATCATGAGACGAAGCTTCAGCACAGACAGGGTGATGTAACAATGCTGAAGTTATATACATACACGCAGGCAATCACTTTGGGAAGTTGATCTACGAAGACTGAACGAGCTCAACAAAAGAGATATTACCACGACATACAAAATAATCAGGGTATCTACAAAGGAAGATCGACTTGAAGGGAGCAGAGCGAGAAGACACTCTATTTTACCTGAGTTGTCAGAGTGATATTCCGGAGCACTCTTGCAAAGATTATTATGAAACACTCTAGCAGAGTAAGATTATTATGAAGCACTCTATCAGTGCTCAGTAGACAGAGATGAACCATTGCAAACTCATAGATTCAGGCGGAGGCCGATATATAAACATAAATATAAACATATAAACAGACATATGTATAAACAGAATGAGAGAGACATAGAGGTAGACAAAACAGATATAGACGGGGAGACATAAAAAGCAAAGACAGGCAAAGGTACAGATAAAGACAAAGGTATATATATATATATATATATATATATATATATATATATATATATATATATATATATATATATATATATATATATATAAATGCTTTATTAATAGACAGAATACATTTATAGAAAACACAAACATGAATACAATATATATATATATATATATATATATATATATATATATATATATATATGCAAAAAATCACAGTAAACAGGTGATATCAAAATATGAAAGACAACCACTATGAAAAATAGAGGGAATTCCTCTATTTTCATAGTGGTATCTTCATATATATATATATATATATATATATATATATATATATATATATATATATATATATATATATATATATATATATATATATATATATATATATATATATATATATATATTCAGAGACAGACAGAAACAGAGATATAAACCCACATATGAACAACGTCATATGTTTCTTAAAAATGGAAAAGATTTGTATTCTTTGAAGCAGATGTGTTTGTTCTTGCGAGACTTCATTACTCTCTCAGAGTAAAGTGACTTCATATTTACCTGCCTGTCTGTGTTGTCTGTCTGTGTTATTTGTCTGTGTTATTTGTCTGTATTACCTATATGAGCTCCCTGCCTGTGTTGCCTATATTAGCTCCCTGTCTGTGTTGTCTGTCTATGTTGTCTGTTTCTACTGTCTGCGCTCCCTACCTGTGTTGTCTGTCTGTGTTCCCTGCCTGTGCTGTCTGTGTTCCCTGTCTGTGCTGTCTGTGTTCCCTGTCTGTGCTGTCTGTGCTGTCTGTGTTCCCTGTCTGTGCTGTCTGTGTTGTCTGCATGTGATGCCTGTATGTGCTCCCTGTCTGTGTTGCCTGTCTGTGTTGCCTACCTTTGTTGTCTGTCTGTGTTACCTCTCTGTGTTGTCTGTCTGTTTTGTCTGCATGTGTTGCTTGTCTGTATTGTCTCTTTGTTTTGCCTGTCTGTGTTGCCTGCCTGTGTTGTCTGTCTGTGTTGTCTGTCTGTGATGTCTGTAATGTATCTTTCTTGTGTGTCTGTATTGTGTCTGTGTAGAGTGTCTGTATTGCCTGTCTGTGTTATGTGTCTTTGTTATGTGACTTTGTCGTGTCTGTATTATATGTCTTTGTTATGTGACTTTGTTGTGTGTCTGTGTTGTCTGTTTTATGCCTTATTTGTGTGTCTATGTGTCAGTGGCGATTGTAGACAGACAGGTGTTGTGTGTGTGACGTGTGCTCACCCTCAGTGGTGACTGTAGACAGACAGACAGGTGTTGTGTGACTGACGTGTGCTCACCCTCAGTGGTGACTGTAGACAGACAGACAGGTGTTATGTGACTGAGTTTCGCCCACCCCCAATGTTAACTGCAGTCAGACACCCGATAGTGAGTTAGGAGCAATTCAGTTGTGAAAAATTACATATTTTATCTAGCTTCAGTGACATCTGACTTGTTCAGATGAGTAGGTCTCATAACGTAGGGAAAATAATAGTTTTTTCATCTAGTTCAAACAGCAAATAAGTGCAACGGTTAGTATTTCATGTCCCGTTAGCAATTTTTCGGGAAAACAATGGCTTTGACCTCTCTGAAAATGTTCATTGAATTCTGAACTTCCGACTGCCTAATTAGGTTAATGAATTGTCCTGCCTGAGTAAACCAGGAAGAGATATGGGAGTAGCAGGAGAGACTCACCAAGGGAGGAAGATGGATGAGGAATTGACGACTGAGTAAAGTGAACTAAAGTAATGTAGTTAGTCGCTGTCTGCAGGAATAACAGTGAACCTGTGGCCCCTCCCTGCTACACACACGCACCTAACAGGGCCCCTTCCCTCACATAGCCCTTCATCACTGGGCCCTCCATCACCGTGCCCCGCTACACAGGCGTCTTGCTGGTCCCTCCCTAACTGGATCCTGTGACGTACACCAGATTACATCATTAATCATACATAAAACACTTCCATGGAAGGTATAATTATTTGGCATTACTTTACTAACAGTACTTTCAAACACCAGATCATTATTAATCCCTTCGTGGAAAAAAAGCTACGCTGGTTACCCTAAAAGTAACAATTGAACAATTGTTCTTCTGCATATTAAAATAATTTTTATTCCTTTATCAAAATTAATTTCACATAATTACTGAATGCATTTAAGCCGTATAATATTATAATACTATGCTCCTTGGAGACGCCAGAGACAGCAAGGTCAGAAATGAAAGTGAAAAGTAATCAATGTACAATTACTGTGGTTTCACCACTCACGATAACATAAACGCAAATAAGAACATTTTATTAAGGTGAGGCAGTGAGGCAGTGATGCAGTGAGGCAGTGAGGCAGTGAGGCAGTGATGCAGTGAGGCAGTGAGGCAGTGATGCAGTGAGGCAGTGAGGCAGTGAGGCAGTGAGGCAGTGATGCAGTGAGGCAGTGAAACTGGGACAGTATGGACACAGGGAGCACACAACACCAATAAAGTCAGAGTGTGTGGACCTTAACAAGGTTCAAACAAGGCAGACGAAAGATCATCACATCAATGCAATGTCACTTCATTATACTCAAAACATACGTCTTCAGTTCATGTTTTCACACTATGTGAAATCAAATTCATATTGTTTTTTATTAACACATCGGTCGATTCCCACCAAGGCAGGGTGGCCCGAAAAAAGAAAAACTTTCATCATCATTCACTCCATCACTGTCTTGCCAGAGGGGTGCTTTACACTACAGTTATAAAACTGCAACATTAACACCCCTCCTTCAGAGTGCAGACACTGTACTTCCCATCTCCAGGACTCAAGTCCAGCCTGCCGGTTTCCCTGAATCCCTTCATAAATGTTACTTTGCTCACACTCCAACAGCACGTCAAGTATTAAAAACCATTTGTCTCCATTCACTCCTATCAAATACGCTCACACATGCTGTTCACCTATATGTTCAAATACTGTTCACCTATATGTTTCACTGTAAACACTTGGTCTACACACCCCCTACCTTTTCTAAAGCCCCCTTGTTCATCTGCTATTCTGCTTTCTGTCTTATTCTTAATTCTTTCAATAATAACTCTACCATACACTTTTACAGGTACACTCAACAGACTTATCCCCCTATAATTTTTGCACTCTCTTTTGTCCCCTTTGCCTTTATACAAAGGAACAATACACGCTCTCTGCCAATCCCTAGGTACCTTACCCTCTTCTATACATTTATTAAATAATAGCACCAACCACTCCAAAACTATATCCCCACCTGCTTTTAACATTTCTATCTTTATCCCATCAATCCCAGCTGCCTTACCCCCTTTCATTCTACTCACTGCCTCACGAACTTCCCCACACTCACAACTGGCTCTTCCACACTCATACAAGATGGTATTCCTCCTTGCCCTATACATGAAATCACAGCTTCCCTATCTTCATCAACATTTAACAATTCCTCAAAATATTCCCTCCATCTTCCCGATACCTCTAACTCTCCATTTAATAACTCTCCTATCCTATTTTTAACTGTCAAATCCATTTGTTCCCTAGGCTTCCTCAACTTATTAATCTCACTCCAAAACTTTTTCTTATTTTCAACAAAATTTGTTGATAACATCTCACCCACTCTCTCATCTGCTCTCTTTTTACATTGCTTCACCACTCTCTTAACCTCTCTTTTTTTCTCCATATACTCTTCCCTCCTTGCATCACTTCTACTTTGTAAAAACCTCTCATATGCTAACTTTTTCTCCCTTACTACTCTCTTTACATCATCATTCCACCAATCGCTCTTCTTCCCTCCCGCACCCACTTTCCTGTAACCACAAACTTCTGCTGAACACTCTAACACTACATTTTTAAATCTACCCCATACATCTTCGACCCCATTGCCTACACTCTCACTAGCCCATCTATCCTCCAATAGTTGTTTATATCTTACCCTAACTGCCTCCTCTTTTAGTTTATAAACCTTCACCTCTCTCTTACTTACTGCTTCTATTTTCCTTGTATCCCATCTACCTTATACTCCCACTGTAGCTATAACTAAAAAGTGATCTGATATATCTGTGGCCCCTCTATAAACATGTACATCCTGAAGTCTACTCAACAGTCTTTTATCTACCAATACATAGTCCAACAAACTACTGTCATTACGCCCTACATCATATCTTGTATACTTATTTATCCTCTTATATATATACATATATATATATACACACATATATATATATTTATATATATATATATATATATATATATATATATATATATATATATATATATATATATATATATATATATATATATATATATATATATATATATATATATATATATATATATATATATATATATATATATATATAACGGCCTTCACGAACAGTACACATATTAATGCATCCATAATCAAGTGGTTTTTAATTTATTAATATGTGTACTAGAGATGTATTAGATGTGAAATTTTAGATGTGTATGAGGATGTCTTACTTATTTTGCGGATCCGGATGCATATGCGGATGCCTGTTTACAGTAAAATGCGGATGCGGATGTAAGAAACTTTGCGGATATTCCGCGGATGCGGACATCCGATACATCTCTAATGTGTACTGTTCGTTAAGGCTGGTATTTCAAACGGTATTAGAATGAAATTAGTTCTGAGCTTACCAGAGCCACGTATGTCCTCGCATCATGGAACATGTTCATTGCTGTTGGGTAAATGATGTTTGTAGGACTGATGGCTCAGTGGTTAGAGCGTCCTGAATTTTGACTAGCTTCCCACGAGGCAGGCTAGTCGCAGTTAGTTAATTGGTTAAAAACCATTTGTACGTGGATGTATTAATATGTGTACTGCTTGTGAGGGCTGTATTTGATACGGGAGTATAAAGAATATATTTAATGAGACTTTTCTATAAGTTCGTTACAATCTCACACTGTCAGTAACTCACACTGTTGGTAGCTACCACTGTCAGTAACTCACACTGTTGGTAGCTACCACTGTCAGTAACTCACACTGTTGGTAGCTACCACTGTCAGTAACTCACACTGTTGGTAGCTACCACTGTCAGTAATTCACACTGATGATAGCTACCACTGACAGTAACTGCACACTGATGGTAGCTACCACTGACAGTAACTCACACTGATGGTAGCTACCACTGTCAGTAACTCACACTGTTGGTAGCTACCACTGACAGTAACTCACACTGTTGGTAGCTACCACTGACAGTAACTCACACTGATGGTAGCTACCACTGACAGTAACTCACACTGATGGTAGCTACCACTGTCAGTAACTCACACTGATGGTAGCTACCACTGTCAGTAACTCACACTGATGGTAGCTACCACTGACAGTAACTCACACTGATGGTAGCTACCACTGTCAGTAACTCACACTGATGGTAGCTACCACTGACAGTAACTCACACTGATGGTAGCTACCACTGTCAGTAACTCACACTGATGGTAGCAACCACTGCCAGTAACTCACACTGATGGTAGCTACCACTGACAGTAACTCACACTGATGGTAGCTACCACTGCCAGTAACTCACACTGATGGTAGCTACCACTGACAGTAACTCACACTGATGGTAGCTACCACTGTCAGTAACTCACACTGATGGTAGCTACCACTGCCAGTAATTCACACTGATGGTAGCTACCACTGTCAGTAACTCACACTGATGGTAGCTACCACTGACAGTAACTCACACTGATGGTAGCTACTACTGTCAGTAACTCATACTGTTGGTAGCTACCACTGACAGTAACTCACACTGATGGTAGCTACCACTGTCAGTAACTCATACTGTTGGTAGCTACCACTGACAGTAACTCACACTGATGATAGCTACCACTGTCAGTAACTCACACTGTTGGTAGCTACCACTGGCACTAACTCACACTGATGGTAGCTACCACTGTCAGTAACTCACACTGTTGGTAGCTACCACTGACAGCAACTCACACTGATGGTAGCTACAACTGACAGTAACTCACACTGATGATAGCTACCACTGACAGTAACTCACAGTGCCAGTTAATCACACTGTCAGCAACTCAGTGACTAAATCTAAGGGACTAAAGGTAACGGCCTCTCACCTCCCTGTGCTCTTAACCTTCCCCAGCACAATGCTTATCACCTCCTCTCAGACAGAGGCTTTACTGTTCTAATGTAGAAACGTAGAATATGTGTATATAGGCCACAGCAGGAAAATACATTTTGGGCGAAGGTGTCCAACCCGTCCTCCTAATAGTATATCTTTTTCCTTATGCATTACAGTTTGTTGATCTGCCCGATCTAAGCCTCGTGGAAAATAAATATTTGTCACTCTTAGTTAGATTAGGTCAAAATACATTAACCTCTTTTTAACCCACAATAGTGAAATAACATAAAGAGATGGTGATTGTTCGGCAGCACGGGACATATTGTAGTTCCTGAGACAGTGTTGGCATCTCCATGCAAGCTGAAGGATAAGTTGCTGTCTTAGACAGTATTTGCCTTTAGAAGTTAAGGAAGATTGTGAGAGCTTCTTTGATGCGAGGCTGTTACTTCCTTGACAAATTAAATGATGTGATACTCTTACTCTGACAAATTTCCTGTATATTCATTCCTCCGCATATAAATGGACGAATAACCAGCAGGACAGCGTCTGACAAACACAACAAGGAACAGACAGAGTTACTTGAGATGATTAGGTGAGTTACTTGAGATGATTGGGTGCAACAATCTTCCCATTTCGCTAAACCCTATCAAGGTTGTCTTAAGGTTAACCGTTCTGTAATGTGAACCTTCGTGTTGGTGATGACTAGTTAACTGTGAATAGTGATAAAATGACAACTCTGCAACCTAAGCGCAAGACTAATAATTAATTTGTAATTTACCTCGAGAAACAACCAATATAATCACTAAGGTATTAAGGACTATATTGATATCTTACATAATTGGGGTGAAAACCCCACATGTTGCCGAATTAACCACGATCTAGTGAATGATTAAATTAACTCAAGAATGGTCATCCTTGCTAGAACATTCATTGACTCTTACATTTTCAGAGAGCAGTAGACGTAAGGACAGACCTCCCTCTGGTACTGTCTCCGCTATCCTAGTTGTTCAAGCGTCTCCATGTTTTTGATGAGATGTGCAATATGATCTCCAAGTGTTGACTCACTGTAATGTATGTTAATGTTTTGAGAATTAGCCTCTAACCTCCTGGAGTTTGGAAATGATAATGGCCGCAGCCTGCCTGCGGCTCCGCAGTCGACGGTTCCGCAACTCCAGTCTATAATTAGTGTTAATTAATATTGCTCCTAAAGACAGCGATCTGATATAGTATTCTCAAAAAAAAAAAACTATTCCATTAATTTTAATTTAATACTTCTGAATTGATAATGAAGCCTAAATCCTCTGATAAGGTATTGTATTATTGATGGAATATAATGCCGTTGAGTTGATAAATAATAAACAGGGAACACTGACATTTTTATTAACGAAATATTTCGCTTAGACAAGAGACATCTTCAGTTGAATACTGGAGAAGACATCTTCAGTTGAATACTGGAGAAGACATCTTCAGTTGAATACTGGAGAAGACATCTTCAGTTGAATACTGGAGAACACTGGAGACGGTAGCAGTTTTGAAGTGACCACTCAATCTACCTTGGTAGGTAGTCAGTCCTTCAGACCTAAAGCATAGACATGCGGCCAGAGCTTATATGAGTATATCAGAGCAGAAGTGAAGTGAAGCAGCTGGACTTGACGCTAGAAGTGAGCGTGGCCCACTAGTGGAAGTAGGAGATGCTAACTAGATGTTTAGCAAACGAATGGTAGAAGATTTCCCGTGTACTGTGATATCCTGGTGTTGCTGTGTCAGCCAAGTTATCATATTATTGACTGTATACAATACCTACAGTCTTAAAATCTTATACGTCAAAATTACTTCCAGTGTTCTCCTGTATTTGACCGAAGCAGAGCCTGTTATGCAGGCGAAACGTTTCGGCAATAAAAATACCAAACTTTTTCACTTGTGTCTTATTTATTAGCTTGTTGTTAATATATGGCATCAATATGATGCTGACACAGCAGCACCACGGTATCTTGGTACAGGGGAAGTCTGGTGTAACAGCACCACCACGGTATCTTGGTACAGGGGAAGTCTGGTGTAACAGCACCACCACGGTATCTTGGTACAGGGGAAGTCTGGTGTAACAGCAGCACCACGGTATCTTGGTACAGGGGAAGTCTGGTGTAACAGCACCACCACGGTATCTTGGTACAGGGGAAGTCTGGTGTAACAGCACCACCACGGTATCTTGGTACAGGGAAGTCTGGTGTAACAGCAGCACCACGGTATCTTGGTACAGGGAAGTCTGGTGTAACAGCAGCACCACGGTATCTTGGTACAGGGGAAGTCTGGTGTAACAGCAGCACCACGGTATCTTGGTACAGGGGAAGTCTGGTGTAACAGCACCACCACGGTATCTTGGTACAGGGGAAGTCTGGTGTAACAGCACCACCACGGTATCTTGGTACAGGGGAAGTCTGGTGTAACAGCAGCACCACGGTATCTTGGTACAGGGGAAGTCTGGTGTAACAGCAGCACCACGGTATCTTGGTACAGGGGAAGTCTGTTACACAATTGTTTAACTTGATCTACTTGTACTCGTGGTCTACGTAAACCTGTGACGTCACTCCAGTTGCTTCACCTCACGTTTGCTCTGGTATATAAAGTCTTTAGTCTTGAGGGACTGACTACGTCCTACGAGGGCTGGCGGACTGATCACATCAAAGCTACTACCCCTACTGTCTTTTACGTGAAGAGTGAAGAAACGTGTTGTGCAAGCGAAACTTTTTGGCAAAAATACCAGAGTGGTACATGTCTTATTCAACGCCCTGATAAAGTGTTTGTGTTTACATTTAATTTAACCTCGGTCCTCTAAATCGAGCGCAGGGTTTATATGTATGTACAAATTTCAAAATATTAACTAAATAAACGATATCAAAAGTTTCGGTAGGAAATTAGAATTCATGTTGACAAATTTTCTCTCACTAATTTTGCTTTTAATTCATATTGTACCACATTCTACATCTATGTTGTAAATCTTCCTTGAAACGTGAAAATATGTACGATACTTCCCTCACACTCACCTCACTCACCGTAGCACTGTTAACCTCGCCTCACTATACAACACCGACCTCACACTCACCGTAGCACTGTTAAAATCGCCTCACACTCACCGCACCATAGCTCACTACCCATTTTCTCCCTCATCCTACGCAGACGGACCAAAAGTAACACGAAAAAGGCGTGCAAAGTACTGAGAGGCGAGAAACAGGAACACAAGAGCATAGCTGAAAGTTAAAAAAAAAAGTGTCACAGTGATAGCAGGATTTTTTTTTCAGTCTTTGACTGGTTAGTAGTTGTAACAGCCTGGATAACGAAGTGGGAAAGGCAATGTCCATGGGTATAATAGAGCTTTCAAAGCCGCCAGGCTTTCAAATGTTAGGAATCTTTAACTTGTCAATAAAGTTGGGAATCATTAACCTAACTTTATCAAACCCCGCGTTAAAAAAAAGGAGTATATCCCGAGGAGGCCAGCTGGGAGGCCAGCGGAGAGGCCAGCTGGGAGGCCAGCTGGGAGGCCAGCGGAGAGGCTAGGCCAGAAGCTGATTCTCGACACATAGAAACACACATACATGTGTGTGTAAAACAATCGCAAACATGCGATCCCAGCAATGTAGAACAAGCCACATGGGGATGGAAATCTTTAGCTTCATCTTCGTATTCTCGTGCGTCGTCAGGAGCTATGCATTGTTGCAAGACAGCAACATATAGGAGGGGAAATTCTCTGAGGCAAGGTAAAAGGAATCAGTGATAACCCATGTCACAGGAGGGGCTGTGACATGGGTTGCAACATTGCATAGCTCGTGACGATGAACGAGAGGGCGAAAAAGCTAGAGCTAAAGATTTCCATCTCTATATGGCTTGTGTGTGTGTGTGTGTGTGTGTGTGTGTGTGTGTGTGTGTGTGTGTGTGTGTGTGTGTGTAGAAACACAATTATTGACGGCAAAATATTTGATTGCCTCAAATCTTTCTTTTATATAAATAAAGTTTTAGTGTTTTAAACATAGTTTATTGATGATCAGACAGATAAGTAAGACACATTCAACAGTTTAGTATTTTGGTTTCCAAACTGCTGCATATATGTCTTACTCATCAACTTCTCGGTATTATATAGATACCATTTGCTGAATTGTATTTGTCTGAAACAGCAACACATCGGTATCTTGCTACCGATGACATTTTCGACAACTTTATTGCTTAACCTCTAGTTTCGAGTGAGAAAGGTTGGATTTGAGTGGTACCTACTTAGCCTAGTAGGCTTGCTACACTGCCTCTCAGTTCTTATACCCTTGCTTGTACTAGAGGGCTCTGCCTCTTCTGTTGTCTAGAAGATTTTCTGCGCCTCACCTTTGGCAGTATATAAGTCACCATTCTCATTTTTCAGCTTCACGTTGTTCCAGACTATGAAGCTGAACTTTCCTGCAGGCTGAGAAACTGTCTGCCTCAGTACTGCTTCCAGGGTGATGGACTGTTCACATCATCTTTACATATCCACTGATTCAGCTGTCTCCTTTTTATTCGACTGAAAAAGCCTACTGTGTAGGCGAAACGCTTCGACAATATAAATAAAAAACAGTTGCATGTTTTACTCATCTAGGTGTCGGTACTGCGTATATACCATTTACACAATGCTCACATATTGACGTCGACGTTATTCCTCGCGACACCTCAATATATACTCGGCAGAGTGGATGCCATGAAATATAACAGAGCGAGGGGACAGGGATGCAGTGAGTTGTGGGTCACTTGTCCCGAGGGGCGTGGGAATGGATGCGCTCACCTTCCTGGAGAAGGCGTTAATAATCTTCCCTAGCACATGTAAAGCTAAAGGAAATGCAAATAATAAAATTCCTTTTTGTTCTTTAACCACAGATAGATTACTGGCTACCCATTTTTTTTATCTCCTTTCTTAACGATCATTGCTGCTTTGTTTTGAGGTTCGCTGAAAGCGTTTTTGATGTCGAGGGTTCTCTGTGTTCCTGAACTCTCGTATCTATGTCTCTGCAAGACGCGACTATGTACATAAAGACACATGTATACATATTTATGTCTTCGTCAACATGTCCATCAGCGTTCCTTCCTTCACATCATCTCGTTTATGCAAATATAAGGTTAATCTTTTCCAGGAATCTTGTAAATATCCTCAGTGGAGTCATTAATGGCGTTATGTCTGATGGATTAGATCGCTAATGGATTTAGTTTTTTCGTAAATATTTTTAAATCGTAAAATAAGTGGGTGGTCATGGATGTGCCTGGCATGCTGGACGGGGGTATGACTGCTTGTACTTTTGAATTTCCTCTAATTCTTATGGTCAGTAAATAAATATCGTCAGTATGTGCCTATCAACCGCTATGAAAACATTAGAGAATTCTGAATGTAACAGTTCCTTTGAATGTTTGGATATATATATATATATATATATATATATATATATATATATATATATATATATATATATATATATATATATATATATATATATATATATTTGGTATCAGTCACAAGATCAGTGACATCAGTCACATGACACTTCGTTTTATTGACGACACATCTTTTATTGACCACTCGTCTTTTATTGATGACACATCTCTTTTGTATCGGTGGTTAGAATTATTATTCCAACAGACATTCTCTTCAATGGGGCACTAACACACAGGGGGCCAGGAGCTGTGACACGACCCATGCAGCCACAAATAGGTGAGTGTACAGGATACATAAAATAATATTATGAAATCGGCGAATATCTTTAAATATTTAATTCTTTCATGTGGGAGAGGCGGAGCAGCTTTACATGAATATTAAAATACGATAAAAAAAAGATGTAAGTCCTTAACAGCGTTCCTTAAAATGTGTACTTTGTTAAATAATAGAAAACACTGCATCAATATACGTGTAGTAATCATATAGATGATTGTGCTATATATTGTATATACACCAATACTTTTCTGTAATACCTATTTTACAGAGGGCCTTTAAGTATTAAACTATCTTTTACAAAGGGGCTTCAGGTATTAAAGTATATTTTACAGAGGGCCTTTAGTTATCAAAGTATCTTTTACAGAGGATCTTTAGTTATTAAACTATCTTTTACAGAGGGCCTTTAGTTATCAAAGTATCTTTTACAGAGGATCTTTAGTTATTAAAGTATCTTTTACAGAGGGCCTTAATGATCCTCACGTAGTTGCTTGGCTTTTAACCCAAATAGCCAACCAACCAACCAATACATAAAGGCTGAGGTATATATCACCGAGAGGTGTGTATCTCTCACCATATATAAGCTGAGAATTTACTTTTATATTCATTTTAGGGACTGAAGTATCCTTGACTTGTAGTGTACAGCTGGTAGCCAAAATTAATGACCATCGTGTAGCCTTGTACCCTCGCTACAAGAGCAAGGGTACCCTTGTACCCTTGCTACAAGAGCAAGGGTACCCTTATACCCTTGCTACAAGAGCAAGGGTACAAGGCGGCAGTGAAATTTTTATATCTACATTATAAGTAGTAGTTATTTTATTTTACTTTACTTTGATTTTTTTAATATAAATAACACAATTTGCAAGTTAAGCTCAATATTAAACTACAATCTTACAAATTTAACGTTAATTTTGCAAAAAAATGATAAATAACATGTTTTCAACATGCTATGTAACACGGATTTAAGAGGAAAGACTATGTTAAAGATATATTTGTTACATATTTCCACTGGAACGGGTTAAAACTTTGGTTCCAACAATACGATGAAACATCTTTATACAGGCAATAGGTTATCATGAACTGAAATATTTTTAAACATTGCCACGTCCTCGATATAAGTAAACTTTTCTTTTAAAAAGAGATTCAGGAGATTTTTTTTTTTCGCTCGTCAATTTTATATATTTTTGTGAATAATGAATTGGTGTCCCGCCCTTCAAGAAAACAAATCTTAAAAAAAAAAAATGGTCTTCTTCTTCTTCTCTTACTCTCGTTTATTCTTACTCTGGCCCTATTCCATTCTAACTCGCCTTATCGTCTATTCTTATTTTCACTGTTTTTAACTACTTACTCCTTTCTCACCCATTCATATTCTTAGTTCTCTCATTCTTGCAAACTTTTTTTTTGTCTATTCTTTCCTGCCCTTTCGTCTGGTCTCGCCTTAATGAATAAACATCTCAATAAGCTGCCTGGGACATTCATTGTCTAGTGTTACTCTCCCTCTTTTTTGTTTTTGCTTTTCTTCTCGTCCGTTATTACACAATTCTAGTTTTCCATTTCCTGTGCTCTCACACGTGAAGTACATTTCCTGTGCTCTCACAAGTGAAGAACATTTCCTGTTCTCTCACAAGTGAAGTACATTTCCTGTGCTCTCACACGTGAAGTACATTTCCTGTGCTCTCACACGTGAAGTACATTTCCTGTGCTCTCACACGTGAAGTACATTTCCTGTGCTCTCACACGTGAAGTACATTTCCTGTGCTCTCACACGTGAAGTACATTTCCTGTGCTCTCACACGTGAAGTACATTTCCTGTGCACTCACACGTGAAGTACATTTCCTGTGCACTCACACGTGAAGTACATTTCCTGTGCTCTCACACGTGAAGTACATTTCCTGTGCACTCACACGTAAAGTACATTTCCTGTGCTCTCACACGTGAAGTACATTTCCTGTGCTCTCACACGTGAAGTACATTTCCTGTGCACTCACACGTGAAGTACATTTCCTGTGCACTCACACGTGAAGTACATTTCCTGTGCTCTCACACGTGAAGTACATTTCCTGTGCACTCACACGTGAAGTACATTTCCTGTGCACTCACACGTGAAGTACATTTCCTGTGCACTCACACGTGAAGTACATTTCCTGTGCACTCACACGTGAAGTACATTTCCTGTGCACTCACACGTGAAGTACATTTCCTGTGCTCTCACACGTGAAGTACATTTCCTGTGCTCTCACACGTGAAGTACATTTCCTGTGCTCTCACACGTGAAGTACATTTCCTGTGCTCTCACAAGTGAAGTACATTTCCTGTGCTCTCACACGTGAAGTACATTTCCTGTGCTCTCACAAGTGAAGTACATTTCCTGTGCTCTCACAAGTGAAGAACATTTCCTGTGCTCTCACAAGTGAAGTACATTTCCTGTGCTCTTACACGTGAAGTACATTTCCTGTGCTCTCACACGTGAAGTACATTTCCTGTGCTCTCACACGTGAAGTACATTTCTCACACGTGAAGTACATTTCCTGTGCACCTTCACAGCTCATGTAATGTAACATTAAAAAACAGTCGTACTTTTCATCACAATATATATAACATTTAGGTTTGACATTCGCCTCTTTGGACGGTTGGTTTATAAAGTTTAAAACCTTTAAAAGACTATACGATGGTCATTAAAACTATATACCAACCTGAACACAAGCAGTGAAGTATACCTTGATGGGATGATGTATTCCTTATGATAACTTGAGAATAACTCTTCTGAATCACTTCAAACTTATAATGCTATTGTATCTAACCCCCCAAAAATAGGTTAAGATTTGTTTTGGTTTGTCTAGGAGTAGGTTAGGTTAGGTAATGTTCGTCAGGAAACAGGACAAGTGTTTCCTGACGCGGGTCTTAGTCAGATGATGACCCGCCGTTGGAGCTTTTGGTCATCTGACCGAGGCCTTCAGCTGGCTTACCGGTCCACCCCTTTAAAAATTATGGTCTTTTACAACCATTTTTTTTGTCTAAGAGTAAATCTGCCAATTAATAACATAATAAAATAAAATAGAAAAAAATATTCGCTACAGGCTTTCATGCAATAACATGGAAATGCCTCGTCCGATCGTTTTCAAACTTCCATAGCTGGAGTATTTTACTTAATATAAATTTCACTTTGTTATTTTGCATTATTTAATTAAATGAGTTGGTAAACTAGTTTCTGTGTGATAACATGAGAGTGCCTTCTCTGATACATCAAAAGTTAAGGAAGCCATTAGCGTTGATGGCCTTTTTGGTGTTATGTTTAAGACTCAAATTATGTGCTGAAAATTCTTAAGGATACCCCATGACGTCAACCTGATATTCATCACCAACATCTAGCAAACATCTAAGAAAATTTTCGAAACTTAGGTCATTCAATAAAAAGCATATACTCTGCCATGTTCATCTTACGACAGTGATTACTGATTATTATTCTCTACTACTCTAATATATGTCTGCCTCTCATAAAACACATTGTTATCCAACACAAATCAGATGTTAGAATAATCATCAAATCAGGTTACAGACAACACACGGCCCGATTATTCAATTTTTTTTATTTTACTAAACATATAATACATCCACAGCTACTACTGTGAATTTTATATATACATGACACGACACTTGGCATTAACGTCAACCCAGCGCTCCGATTCTTCCTGGAGACCTGCGACAGAACACATGAACACAATAAAGAAATTAAAATCTCTTAAATAACACGGGTGCGACTCAACTAAGAACTCCATGCAGATAGGGGCACTAAAATATGCAACTCCCAGAAGATGCAAAATATACCCTATCCATTACAAGATTTAATTAAAAATATAGTTAAAAATCATCTCCTTAACCTGAATCTCTGCTCAGATTAATTATATTGAAACCCAATTAATCGAAAGGAACCCTCTTGATCCATGGCCTAGTAGCATACATAGTGATGTGTTCTCACTATCTTCAATGTAATTTAACATATGTAATAGCCATCTACTTCAACATTCGCCACTTTAAATGTTACATCAAACTGTTATACAAAATCTTAAAATATCATAAATCATAAACCAAATTATTATAGAAAAATGCCACAGAATTTAAGTAAAGTTTCTAATTAAACAAATGCTTAAACGTGTTAATTCATCACATAGCAATTGTATAAAGTACTTTATAGAAACAAAGCTGCCAACGTCATTGTCATGAGGCTTTTAAATTATCAATTTTTTTGGAGGACAGGTTCACTTAATGGCACGGAGCAAGAGCAGTTTCCTTGATTGAACAGAACAACATAGTAGTTTTCCTGATGGAACGAAACACAAAGATTCCCTTGATGTAATGAAACAGTTATTACCTCAGGGGCATATTGTGATATCAAAAGCTGTTATCTGCCAGGGTAGTGGGAAATGCTGTTGTTTTCTAGGTTGATACAGTTCACGTAATGCAAACATTTTTATGTGTGCGGATGTTATTCGAATACATTTTGAACCCTGCAACAATTTTCTCTTTACATTGTTGGTATAATTTGTGTATAGCTTTTAGCGTACATGGGACAGTCAATAAGTTTGTCGCTAACCTTTCATTCGAGTGGTCCATAGATGTTAAGATGTTCAAATCGATATGATTATAAAATTTTATTTCAAACCTTCTTCTTGCAATTAAGTAGAAAGAAATTATCGTTAATGGTGACATAGATATGACATTATGATTTACTTATATTGTGTGTATTAAAACTCGTATATTTTTTTCTATTTCAGGTAGTATCAGACGAAAGGTATTGTTAGGTAGAAAGTTTTTTTAAATAACGGAGATCCACTTAAACATTTTTTTTTTTTATATGACTTCCAATATATTATCAGTGAAAGAACTGTGAGAATTCATGACCAACAGAGACAATGTTAACAGAGCTTAACTTCAAAGAAGCCTGAAGGGGTATTTATAAATAAGCACACTAAACAAATTTTAATTAAAACTTAAAGGAAACAATCATACTATTAAAAATTTAAATTTATAATTGTTTATTTATAAGCATTAGTACGACAATATAATACCTAATCAAGTAATGGGAAAATCCTAATTTAACATTCTAATTTAAATAACACCGCAATTCAACATTTATGATAGTTATTCAATATTTTACATTTTACCATTAAGTCGACAGATCAACCATATCCAAATAGCAGAAGGAAACACAACTGTATCTTAATGACACTCTAGGCTAGAGGCAGTCACAGTCTATCCTGATGACACTCTAGGATAGAGGCAGTCACAGTGTATCTTAATGACACTCTAGGCTAGAGGCAGTCACAGTCTATCCTGATGACACTCTAGGCTAGAGGCAGTCACAGTCTATCCTGATGACACTCTAGGCTAGAGGCAGTCACAGTGTATCTTAATGACACTCTAGGCTAGAGGCAGTCACAGTCTATCCTGATGACACTCTAGGCTAGAGGCAGTCACAGTGTATCTTAATGACACTCTAGGCTAGAGGCAGTCACAGTGTATCTTAATGACACTCTAGGCTAGAGGCAGTCACAGTGTATCTTAATGACACTCTAGGCTAGAGGCAGTCACAGTGTATCTTAATGACACTCTAGGCTAGAGGCAGTCACAGTGTATCCTGATGACACTCTAGGCTAGAGAGAAGCAGTCACAATGGTGTCTAGAAGCAAACTAAACTCATTCATTCCACGGTCTACACCTTACCCCCTCCAGCTGATGCATTTTTCCTCAGTTCTCTTAATAAATAAGTGTTAATAAGAAACTCTATTTACATATACTCAAAATACGTTTCTGTAACTAAAATTAAAAATATGTTTAATTTTATATAATATAACTGGGAGTTTGCAGTCATGAAACAATCAAAGCAAGAAAAAAAAAGCTTAGTGCTAGGTCTCAACCCCCCCCAACACATGTTTACCAGAGGCACAAAGTTATATATGCGTATACCTAAAAAAACAGTAAACTCGTGAGCAGGTATTTGTCAACACAAGATAAACCGTAGACAGATAACCTGTCATGTAATCCCCACCTCCTGATATCAGTCACACATAAAACAGTGTGGAACCCCAGAAACTGGCAGTTCTAAAATTTTACCTGTACTGTGTAACGAGCAAATAAAAAAATCTTTGCATCACACGCTCCACACCGTGCAGTGCATAAAAAGATACCCGATAAAAAAATCCTGATACATGTATATATACGTCAGAGAACTCAGCCATTGCGTAACTGATGACCGAAAAAAAGAGCATACCTTAAAAATATCATATTCGTAAAAAAAAGAGAATTATCTAGTAGCCAAGAGCAGGTGTTTACCCCGTCATCCTGGAGATGCCACGAGAGAATTTATCAGTAATATATGTAGGAGAGGTGTAAAGCGAAGTGAAGAGGGCACGTCTCCAGGGCATAGATGTGTTTCAACTTAACATAAAGTGTTTTTGTAGCATGAAGGTATGTTGATGGAGGTGGGCCCAGTGCTCTACAATGACCTCTCACACTCTTCAAAGGAAATAGAATCAAATACTGCCACAAGTTATAAGCAATATATTGACATTCGATATGAAATATGTGATGGAGCTTTTCACCTCCACCATCATCATGATCAAACAAGAAAAATTAAGTGACCGATAATTTCTAGTAACATATATTTTTCACAACCAATAGACAATAGTAAACGAGCAATAAACAGGATATTTTATTGATCGAAACTCCTAGTAAACTTTATCTCTACTAGCTACTAACAAAAAAAATTAATTCCTGTAGACTTCAGTACTAGTGTTCCGTAATGAAGTGGCTGGACACATATTAGTGAACTCACTATAAAAATTATTTATGTAGTGTTCATAATACAAGGCTTGGAATGTTTATCATTGTTAGTTAGCTAGTATTACAATTATTTACAAATACCCATTTCCCTATAGTTAAACGAAAATTTATTTAACATCATATAACAAAAATATTCTTTGTTACATGGTGTTACATATGAAACTCGAAAATTATCTTCATTTGCAAGGGATCTGGAAAGCGTATCTGTTATAATGTTTTGTTCTTCCTTTATGTGAGGGATATCGATGTTAAATGGCTGGATGCGCAGAGCCCATTGCACAGGCAAGCCTTTTTATTGTAGAAGTGAGAGGGTTGTCGTCCGAGTAGACGAACACTACGAGGCGACGCCCCTAAATACACCTCGAAATGTTCAAGAATGCTTCTTTCTCAATGGTGCCGTAGTTCATCTGATGCATCTTCAGTTCTGCAGAGTAAGAACACACAGAATGTAACAACTGTTCCTTTGATTTTTGAAGAAGCACAGCACCAATGCCCACCTCTTGTATCCACTTGAGCTAGAAATAGTTAATTGAAATCAGGGCACTACAGTGTCAGAGCTATGGAGAGTAAATGTTTCAAATGCTCAGAAGGTCTCTGACAAAAACATCTGTAAAACTCAGTCAAGCCGAGGAAATGAATTAGTGCTTTCCTGTTAATAGGGACTTCAGTGTTAGTAATAGCCTCCACTCTGGCCCAGGAAAGTTACCTTGGCTAATAATAAGAAAAGATTTCTTCGGATTTTTAACCTCGGAGGGTTAGCCACCCAGGATAACCCAAGAAAGTCAGTGCGTCATCGAGGTCTGTCTGTCTTATTTTCATTGGGGTCCTCAATCTTGTCCCCCAGAATGTGACCCACACCAGTCGACTAACACCCATGTACCTATTTACTGCTAGGTGAACATGACAACAGGTGTAAGGAAACACATCGAAATGTTCCACTCGGCCGGGAATCGAACCCGGGTTCTCCATGTGTGAAGCGAGAGCTTTAGCCACCAGGCCACTGGGGCAAATTCACTCCTTGCCAGCTTGACCATCAAGTGGAACCGGCAGAGGCTTAATAAATGAAGCCTCTTGCCATTCAAAGTGCTGGTACCAGGATGTGACAATGATACGGTCCTTTAGACATATGTCAACGCCTTGCAAACCATTTGTTACCTTTGAGATGAGGCACTGAAAGGTGGAGGGTGCATTCTGCAGTCTAAATGTCATTAATTTATAAATGAATGAACGTCCTCCCTTATTGTTAAGCTCCCATTTTACCTTGCCTGTCAAAGATACTTGAGAGTAGCTGTTTAACTGATCCTGCTTAGACCTGTACCTTATATGGCCCACTAGGCCAATTATGTCATCTATCTTATATAAAGGATATCAATCAGGTCTTGTAACAGCATTCATCTTATGGTAATCTGTGCACATAAGCTTCATTCCATTTGTAAAAGGGTTAGAATACTGGGTTAATCCCAAGCACTGTTACTGAGTTCTATGAAATTGTTTTCAAGCAGGAAATGAACCTCAGCCTGTAGTATATCAATCTTAGCGGGGTTAACATGAAATGGCTGCTGTTTAATAAGTGCAGCATCACCCACATATGCTTTTGAAATATTTGAGACATTAGGTCTGCTGCAATGTTCCTTTATGTTGAGTTATAGCTTTCTGTCTGTTCTGGGAAAGTTGAGAAAAAATATTAAAGTTCACTATATTTTTTGCTTTTTTACTGGATATTTTGGGCAATATCTCACGAATTCTTTCATTTCATTTTTTTCAAACTTTGACCCAATACACTCGGTAGCAACTTTTTAATTATGAAATAATTGTGAAAAACTACATTTAAACATTATACCTCATTATCCTTAATTTTGTTATTTTTCAAGGTAGTTTAGAAAAATATATTATTAATACAGAGAAACCTAAAAATTTAAACGAAACGTTACACAGCGCTTAAAAAAGACAAATGCGTCTACCTTAAATTCACAAAGAACTTATAGTAGAGTAAATACAGTTTTGCATGAAAACTGTTACTGATATGAAAGATAGATCTAAAAGTAAGAGCATCGTCAAGGTCAGAACGCAGATCAAACACAATTCAATACAAGCCAAACATCAACTTGCAAATAAAAATATAACCTGTGTTTTACACCAGACAGTTATATAAGATATCAGAACAAAAATGTTTCACAAGAACAATTTGATACGTATTCAGTTAATCAACACAACACAATGTGCACACACACACACACAAAAAAAAAAAAAAAAGATCAATGTGACTCAGACCAAAAAAGTGTGAATCCTCACCTAGAACACAAATTATTGGCCAAAATTCAAAGGCTGTTTAATAATGAACATACTGTTAGAAAGAATGACATGAGAGGCAGAATCAAATTCCACACTGGATACAGAATACAAACATAAATCGGAACTTAACATCAGAAACGACATACAGTGGTACCTCTACTTACGAGCAAAATTCGTTCCAGACGGCTATTCAAGTGCCGATACCGAAGGAATTTTTTCTCATAAGAAATAATGAAAATTAGATTAATCCATTTCAAACCCCCAAAAATACACTTACAAAAGCACCTACAAAAATACATTTACATAATTGTTCGAGTTGGGAGCTGCTCGTAAGTAGAGGTACCACTGTACGTATATCGAAATCATTTTTTTATGCGTATGTGTATACGGTTAGTGTAGACGCTGAGCCTCACCTTATGCGACCTCTCTCGTCAGCAAGCTAAGACTGACTGAATACATCAGAGGGTGAGGCTGCTGCACCTGGCAAGACGTAGCTCAGACTACATATCATTATTAAACAGAAATTGAGCAACTCAGACTATTAGATGAGCAAAACTACGAGCCTCCTATCTGAATACCACCAGTTAGTTAACACATAAAATAGATAAACCTAATTATATATATATATATATATATATATATATATATATATATATATATATATATATATATATATATTAGTTGATTATTTAAATAGAGAACCTTGTCATTGTCCCAGCTGGAGGACAGTCTACACTATAGTCTACACCAAATTTTGTTTACAGTTTTTTAGCCGTTTATGAGTTATTAAATTAAGCTTAACATGAGATTTTTTTTTATAAAGTTCTAAGTTCTAACATTGTGGTCTAGTCGGGTAAAGGCCTCCTTTTTTTTATAACACTTAATTTTTTTGCGAACCCCCCCACATGTTAATAGATACAATTTTAGGCTCCTTTATTTAAAAAAAAAAACACGTGACAAAAGCTACTATTAACTAAATAATACTTCCCGGACCTCCTGAAAAAACTTCAACGTCTCCCGGGAAACGGCAACACAAAAGTTAGAAAGCACTGCTTTAATTAACACATCTCGTATAGAAGAATAGGTGATGAGAGTTTCATAAAGTCCATTGATTTCTGTGATATGGCAGCGAAAGCAACTCCCGCTGAAATTCAATATTTTTTTCTTTAACCTCACCTAACCTAGTGTGTTACACACTAACACCATATAGGTGAGTACACAAAACAGGACAAGTGCCTTTGACAACTAGTAACTAACACCTATATTCACACACACACACACCCACATATTTAGTAGCGGTCAGTGAAGAGGCGAGGCCAGGAGCTATGACTATATATGTTATTGATATATATATATATATATATATATATATATATATATATATATATATATATATATATATATATATATATATATATAATTCTTAATTGAATATGATTGTTTGTCCTTTTTTATTTGAAAAATATATTTCTGTCACTTTTAAAGGATTTGTCAATTAAATATTTTGTGTATTTTAGATCATTAGGTATTTCATAACTCTTCAAGATTTCTTCATCCATGAACTCTGGCTGCAAATATGCAAAGCTCTCAAAAATATGGATGAGAATACAGAAAGTTTAAGAATTAGACACATGTGCAACATCTGGGTATCTTTATTTGTAGATGTTTCGCCAGTCAGTGGCTTTATCAATACAATACAAAGACATAATGTGAAGAATTATATACAAAAGATGAGGTAATCAGTCCCTCAGCCTTGAAGCTTGTGAAGAACACCGTAGTCTTGAAGGACGTGCAGCACAGTCATGGTGAAGGACGTGCAGCACAATCATGGTGAAGGACGTGAAGCACAGTCATGGTGAAGGACGTGAAGCACAGTCATGGTGAAGGACGTGCAGCACAGTCATGGTGAAGGACGTGAAGCACAGTCATGGTGAAGGACGTGCAGCACAGTCATGGTGAAGGACGTGAAGCACAGTCATGGTGAAGGACGTGCAGCACAGTCATGGTGAAGGACGTGCAGCACAATCATGGTGAAGGACGTGAAGCACAGTCATGGTGAAGGACGTGAAGCACAGTCATGGTGAAGGACGTGCAGCACAGTCATGGTGAAGGACGTGCAGCACAATCATGGTGAAGGACGTGAAGCACAGTCATGGTGAAGGACGTGAAGCACAGTCATGGTGAAGGACGTGCAGCACAGTCATGGTGAAGGACGTGAAGCACAGTCATGGTGAAGGACGTGCAGCACAGTCATGGTGAAGGACGTGAAGCACAGTCATGGTGAAGGACGCAGCACAGTCATGGTGAAGGACGCAGCACAGTCATGGTGAAGGACGCAGCACATCATGGTGAAGGAAGTGAAGCACAGTCATGGTGAAGGACGTGAAGCACAGTCATGGTGAAGGACGGCAGCAACATGGTGAAGGAGGAAGCACAGTCATGGTGAAGGACGTGAAGCACAGTCATGGTGAAGGACGTGCAGCACAGTCATGGTGAAGGACGTGAAGCACAGTCATGGTGAAGGACGTGCAGCACAGTCATGGTGAAGGACGCAGCACAGTCATGGTGAAGGACGAAGCACAGTCATAGTGAAGGACGGCACAGTCATGGTGAAGGACGTGAAGCACAGTCATGGTGAAGGACGTGCAGCAAAATCATGGTGAAGGACGTGAAGCACAGTCATGGTGAAGGACGTGAAGCACAGTCATGGGAAGGACGCAGCACAGTCATGGTGAAGGACGAAGCACAGTCATGGTGAAGGACGTGAGCACAGTCATGGTGAAGGACGTGAAGCACAGTCATGGTGAAGGACGTGCAGCACAGTCATGGTGAAGGACGTGCAGCACAATCATGGTGAAGGACGTGAAGCATAGTCATGGTGAAGGACGTGAAGCACAGTCATGGTGAAGGACGTCAGCACAGTCATGGTGAAGGACGCAGCACAATCATGGTGAAGGACGTAAGCACAGTCATGGTGAAGGACGTGAAGCACAGTCATGGTGAAGGACGCAGCACAGTCATGGTGAAGGACGTGAAGCACAGTCATGGTGAAGGACGTGCAGCACAGTCATGGTGAAGCACGTGAAGCACAGTCATGGTGAAGGACGTGCAGCACAGTCATGGTGAAGGACGTCAGCACAGTCATGGTGAAGGACGCAGCACAATCATGGTGAAGGAAGTGAAGCACAGTCATGGTGAAGGACGTGAGACACGTCATGGTAAGAGTCAGCTCATCATGGTGAAGTGAAGCAGCAGGTAAGGACAAGCTCATATGGTGAAGGACGCAGCACAGTCATGGTGAAGGACGTGAGCACAGTCATGGTGAAGGACTGAGCACATCATGGTGAAGGACGTGGCACAGTCATGGTGAAGGACTGAAGCACAGTCAGGTGAAGGACGCAGCACAGTCATGGTGAAGGAAGTGAAGCACAGTCATGGTGAAGGACGTGAGCCAGTCATGGTGAAGGACGTGCAGCACAGTCATGGTGAAGGACGTGCAGCACAATCATGGTGAAGGAAGTGAAGCACAGTCATGGTGAAGGACGTGAAGCACAGTCATGGTGAAGGACGTGCAGCACAGTCATGGTGAAGGACGTGAAGCACAGTCATGGTGAAGGACGCAGCACATCATGGTGAAGGACGTGCAGCACAGTCATGGTGAAGGACGTGCAGCACAATCATGGTGAAGGACGTGCAGCACAGTCATGGTGAAGGACGTGAGCACAGTCATGGTGAAGGACGTGAGCACATCATGGTGAAGGAAGTGAAGCACAGTCATGGTGAAGGACGTGAAGCACAGTCATGGTGAACTACGTGCAGCACAATCATGGTGAAGGAAGTGAAGCACAGTCATGGTGAAGGACGTGCAGCACAGTCATGGTGAAGGACGTGAAGCACAGTCATGGTGAAGGACGTGAAGCACAGTCATGGTGAAGGAAGTGAAGCACAGTCATGGTGAAGGACGTGAAGCACAGTCATGGTGAAGGACGTGCAGCACAGTCATGGTGAAGGACGTGCAGCACAGTCATGGTGAAGGACGTGAAGCACAGTCATAGTGAAGGACGTGCAGCAGTCATGGTGAAGGACGTGCAGCACAGTCATGGTGAAGGACGTGCAGCACAGTCATGGTGAAGGACGTGAAGCACAGTCATGGTGAAGGACGTGCAGCACAGTCATGGTGAAGGAAGTGAAGCACAGTCATGGTGAAGGACGTGAAGCACAGTCATGGTGAAGGACGTGAAGCACAGTCATGGTGAAGGACGTGCAGCACAGTCATGGTGAAGCACAGTCAAGGTGAAGGACGTGCAGCACAGTCATATTGAAGGACGTGCAGCACAGTCATGGTGAAGGAAGTGCAGCACAGTCATGGTGAAGGACGTGAAGCACAGTCATGGTGAAGGACGTGAAGCACAGTCATGGTGAAGGACGTGAAGCACAGTCATGGTGAAGGACGTGCAGCACAGTCATGGTGAAGGAAGTGAAGCACAGTCATGGTGAAGGACGTGCAGCACAGTCATGGTGAAGGACGTGAAGCACAGTCATAGTGAAGGACGTGCAGCAGTCATGGTGAAGGACGTGCAGCACAGTCATGGTGAAGGACGTGCAGCACAGTCATGGTGAAGGACGTGCAGCACAGTCATGGTGAAGGAAGTGCAGCACAGTCATAGTGAAGGACGTGCAGCACAGTCATGGTGAAGGACGTGCAGCACAGTCATGGTGAAGGACGTGAAGCACAGTCATGGTGAAGGACGTGCAGCACAGTCATGGTGAAGGACGTGGAGCACAGTCATGGTGAAGGACGTGCAGCACAGTCATGGTGAAGGAAGTGAAGCACAGTCACGGTGAAGGACGTGCAGCACAGTCATGGTGAAGGAAGTGAAGCACAGTCACGGTGAAGGACGTGCAGCACAGTCATGGTGAAGGAAGTGAAGCACAGTCACGGTGAAGGACGTGGAGCACAGTCATGGTGAAGGACGTGGATCACAGTCATGGTGAAGGAAGTGAAGCACACTCATGGTGAAGGACGTGAAGCACAGTCATGGTGAAGGACGTGCAGCACAGTCATGGTGAAGGACGTGCAGCACAGTCATGGTGAAGGACGTGCAGCACAGTCATGGTGAAGGACGTGCAGCACAGTCATGGTGAAGGACGTGCAGCACAGTCATGGTGAAGGACGTGCAGCACAGTCATGGTGAAGGACGTGAAGCACAGTCATGGTGAAGGACGTGCAGCACAGTCATGGTGAAGGACGTGAAGCACAGTCATGGTGAAGGACGTGAAGCACAGTCATGGTGAAGGACGTGCAGCACAGTCATGGTGAATGACGTGCAGCACAGTCATGGTGAAGGACGTGAAGCACAGTCATGGTGAAGGACGTGAAGCACAGTCATGGTGAAGGACGTGCAGCAGACGAAGGCATTGTGACTGATAGGTGGGATTCCCCAGTAGTAAGCTAGAAGGTTGTATAGATATCCTCTGAACCAAGATTCCTTGAAGTTGCAGTGTCTGATAAGTTATACATAAATAATAATAATAATAATAATATCTTTATTTACTACAAGTACATGTACATGGTATACAGGCCTAGCTGACATCAGTGACATACTACTATATAGAAAGTCCCTTGTTATGCTGAGCATTTCGGGCAGATTAGGTCAGTGTCCCAGGATGCGACCCACACCAGTCGACTAACACCCAGGTACCCATTTTACTGATGGGGAACATAGACAACATGGTATATAATACCGATAAGATGAATAATTAGACACATGTGCAACATATAGGTATCTTTATTAAACAAATTATGTTCAGCTAAAATATGCTCAGCTATATTGATTCTAAAAGTCAGGCTTATTGGACGGCAATTTGATGGAATTGACTTATCTCCTGATTTAAATATAGGAATTACATTAGATATCTGGCACAGCACCAGTTTGGATGGACGCATTAAACACGCTCATTAGCGGCTGACTAAGTTCCAACTTATAGTATTTAATTACCCTTGAAAATAATTCCTCTGCTCCGGGGACTATTATTACGTTTTCGTGTTTATAAGTCCTAAAAATTTCATACCAAACTAGTCTTCTCATATAGCTTTTTAAGCCTGGAGAATAGTATATTACATTTAAAATAAAATTTTCTTGACATTCTAAAAAATCTACCCAGATTCTGCAATACATCTATTTTTATACCTGTTTTTTTTGCAACAATTAATATTTTCTCGTATATATAATGCTACTCCACCCCCATGTTTCGGTTATTGCAATAACATCAAAGTTTCCCGCATTCGCTACCAAACGTAATTCATTAAATTTATTCCTGGCACTTCGACTATTAGTATAAAATATATTAATGTTTTTTTATTCTGCACTTTTTTCCCATTCAGCTTTGTTTTTCCACAATTTCTGTTATCATCGTCACCCATTGTTATGTGATGACTCTTATTCGTAATTTGTTTGTTTTATGCATATTTTGAATTTAAAATCATGGTTCCCTTAATAATTAAGACATCTAAAAAGGAAATAAGTTATTTTGTTCAATCTCAGCAGTAAAATTTATGGAATGAGCCAGACTATTTAATTTAACAAGGAAATGGGTTATATCTATATTCTTAGGCATTAGGGATAAAACATCAACAAATCTGAACCATTTATCTCTATTAGGAAGGATTTTGTAAAACAGATTTGTTTCAAAATTTTCCATATACAAATTTCTAAGGACAGGTGAGAGAGGAGTTCCCATTGCCATGGCAAATTTCTAAATGTGAAGCTCATCATTAAACACAAACTTTGCATCAACAATACAAAGTTTGATAAGTTCAGTGACTGTAGGTACTGGCAATTATTACTGAGTTCTTCTGATTGGAAATTTAATAAATCATCAACTAAAAGCTTTGTAAACAAAAAAAAGTGACAAAAATAAACCGGACTGTAATTATTTAAATCCATAGACCGTCGATTTGTCTTGAATGCATGAGGGTCATTTTACCTGTACATACGCATTTCGTATATACATATAAATCTGTGTATATACCTTTCGGTATATATACTCTATGGGGCATACATATACGTATATTGAGAACTGATGCTAACAATGCAATCCATTCCTGTGTATTTAATGAAGTCTTTTAGGCTGCATACAATTATTCTTTCTACGTTTGTGTGTAAAACGTTTAATATTCACCTTAACTGCTCTCTCTAGTCTGATACTGTTTGTATAATCTTCAAGGTTTTTTGACTATTTAAATTTTTTAAATTTCTTTTATTCTTTCATCCAATATCCAGTCCAATACCAAGTTAACTGTGATAACATTTTTTTTAGTGTTGCCCTTTAAATTTATGGGATATTATCTTCAGGGGCGTAGCTAGCCAACCCGAGTACCGGAACTAGGTACATTGTTCGGCCTCGCTCTGCCCTTTACCGAAAATTTACGAAAGTGGATCAAATTTATATGGTACAGTGTCGATTGATTAATAACAAGACACCAACAATGTTTTTATATTTTTTATTAAAGTTAAAATAAAATGTAAAAAAAAAATCAAATTTAAATTGTCGATTTGAACACTTCATATCTCTAGTCGTCACCTCTATCCTGATCTCTTCCCTGATTATCTTCCGATCTCATTCATAAATCTGCCCCATATTTCCACTACAGTATTTACCTATCCAACATTGTGATATCTTATAAAGTTTGATTTTCTATTTCATAATCTTCTATATAAATAAAAATGTAAATGTTCGTTTGTTCAAAATCGTAAATCCCCGAAAGTTCTTCACCAATTGCTTTGAATTTTTGACAAACGTTGCATTCGAATACGCTCGTGTTTATATACCTACTATTATATAGACTCGTTTAGACTTTGACTGGAAAAGAAAAAAGTTCCTAGGCAGCCACCCATCCAAGTACTAACCAAACCCAACGTTGCTTAACTTCGCTGATCGGACGAGAAGCGGTGCGTTCAACGTGGCACACGCACATATACTAATATGGCTCTATAACAAAATCACTTCAAACGAAATCGACGATGTAATATGCGCTGAAATACCCGATGCAGCACAGGGTCGTAGAGGTGGCTTATATACTGTAGTCAGTGAGGTGAGCAGAGGAGGGGTCATATGGTACATCCACTAGTCGAGTAGATTCGTCCAAGGTTGGACAGTGTTGAAGAATTCGTTTGTATCAAGATCTTGGGATCTTGATACAAGATCTTGGGATCTTGATACAAACGAATTCTTGAACACTTGTCCAACCTTTGGACGAAGACCTACTTCGACTAGTGGATGGTACCACTATGACCCCGCCTCCTGCTGCTTCGCCTCACTTGACTACAGTATATAAGCCACCTCGACGGCCTTGTGCTGTACTTCCTACAAGATTGATGGACTGAACACATCGACTTCAGGCCGAGGGACTGACTACCGCAAACTCCTCCTCTCCTTACACCTTTCTACTTTGTATGGACTGATGAAGCCACTGTGTGGCGAAACGTTTCCTCAATAAAGATACCCAAGTGTTGCATATGTGTCTAATTTATAACTACCACCCATACTGGGACACCAACACTGTCACCCACACTGGGCCACCAACACTGTCACCCACACTGGGCCACCAACACTGTCACCCACACTGGGCCACCAACACTGCCACCCACACTGGGCCACCAACACTGTCACCCACACTGGGCCACCAACACTGCCACCCACATGGTCACCATCACACCACCTCGTTGCTTCCATCCCTACATCCCTCCAAAACCCAACATCACAGGTATGCATGCAAACGGAAAACGACTTATATAATAGAGGGTTCGCTGGTATCTGCGGTTTCGGTATCCAGGGCAGGTCTTGGTGCAAATTCCTTGCAGATACGGGCACTTACTCTGATCATTGTACTTATGTCTACAAGTACCTAAATAAACTACAAACTGTAGGTATATTAAAATCACAAAGAGTGACTCACTAGTATTGAAGACGCAGTAAAAACTGATAATAACAATAGCTCTGGAGCGCTTTAAATGTCGTATATTACGTTATTATAAACATTTTCATTAATCTATCTATGACTTTTTTAAAAATTTATGTAAGAAGCACACTACATGTCATATTAACAATGTTTTGCTGAGTGGTTAAATTGCCAGCAATTTCTACATTGTGGAGCAGGAATCAATTCCCGTACTTGTAAGTGTTGTCCAGCTACGCAAACAGAAGGTGGAAGTTTATAGCAGTCAAAAGTTAAGTTAGACATATTACAAGGATAGCGTCTCCGTCCGCGGGCAGGTAATAGGATAGTGTCATCTATAAGAATCAGTTCATCCTAGACTCTCGAAATCGTAATAACACTATTGCAGACAAACCACGGTACGGGTTGGGTTAGAACTCATGGCAGGGGAATTGGATGAATCTTATTGTAGCCAGCTGGCCCAGTGGCTTATGCACTGGCCCGGAGTTTTACAACTCACTTACCATAGGTTCTAACCCCACCCGTACTATGGTTTAGTTGATCCTAGATCTCGAGGTGCTCCATGGCTTGCTGTAGTGTTTTAGAATCTCAGGTTAAAGTGTTGAAGAAGGAGGTTCTACTTCTTCAGGAGAAAAAAGGAGGCTGAAGCTTCGCCTAGATGGGTTTGGGAGTGAGTGTGAGATGGTTGGAGCTGGTGAGGAGGAAAAGGTTACCAGCAATGAGTTGGAGAGTGGCAGCCGATTTAAGTGGCAAGTGATTCACAATTCAGGAAGAAGGAAGATAAGGAAGGTTAATAGAGAAGATGTGAAGGTAGGAAATCGATTCTCTGTTCTCCAGGACGAGTGTACTTCAGTGGTTAGTGAGGTTAAAGGTACCACTGACTCCCCTGCTAATCAAGGTAAGAATATTCTGATTGTGGGAGACTCTCAGGTAAGATATATGGACCGTGCTTTTTGTAACAGAGATAGGAAGGTCAGACAGAGGGTGTGCCTCCCAGGAGCTGGTGTTGGCGACATAGTCAGCAGGTTTTATCTGTCTTAGTGCTGGTGGAAATTATATCGGGAAGGGCAGAAGACAGGAGCTGCTGTATAAGTACAGGTCAGCCATAGAAGTAGTCAGATCTAAGGAAGGGATCCCAATCATTTGTAGCATCTTGCCTAGAAGGGAAGTGGGCAATGAATGAAAGTCTAGGGCAGTTGGTATAAATTGCTGGCTAGACAGGTACTGCAAGGAACTTGAAATCCCATTCATTGATAACTGGGACAAATTCAATGGCAAACGTGACAGGTATGCAAGGGATGGGGTTAATCTCTCTGGGGCTGGAGTGGTTGCATTAGCCAATTCGATTGAGGGAGTCATTGATGACTTGTCTAGGACTTTAAACTGATAGATTATAGAGGTCTGGGTGTTTGTTAGAAACAATCAGGCTGCAGTACTAGGGTTGAAAACAACAGCTATTACCAGGATACCCCAGGGATATGTTTAAAAGAGAATATTCAAAATAAAGTTGCTAGTAAAGGCAAAGCAATTGTTCAACAAACAAAGAGAGATAGTAGAGGGCAACGAGTGACTAGCATGGTATGTGTCACGTCACAGCTCTAAACATTAGCCACTCTTTTAACAATCCTCTTAGTGATAAAACATTTCAATTTATATTTGAGATTCAAAGCTGACCATTATATATTAAAGTATCTTTGCAATAAGTAAATTTATTTTTTTCCAACACAATAATAATGGTTTACAATTTAGCTTACATGATCAATACAGATCTGCATAACTGTGTTTTCTTCTAGTACAGTATTTTTTTAAATATATTTTATAATGGGTTTCGACACAGTCTTTAGAACCCCCGTTGTCAAGCGCTCTCCTGTGTCATGTGTAACCCGCCCTATGTGTAGCCCAGCTCTTGTGTAGCCCAGCCCTTGTGTAGCCCAGTTCTTGTGTAGCCCACCCTCTTTTTGTAGCCTGGTTCCTTGTGTAGCCAGCCTCTGGTGTAGTCCCGGTCAGCAGTTGATGTACCGATGAGCAGACCAAGTAGCCAAGACCCAGACTACTGAGAGACCCCAGAAACGTTAATTAACTATTTCTTTCTTAACACCTCGTGAGTGGTAATGATAACCATGTGATGTTATTATTAACAAAGTACAAAGTTCAGAGGATAGTTGTGGCAGACATTTCGGCTACACAACCATAGAACCCTCGATCTCAACTGCCCTGTATGTTGTCTTGCCGCTTGTGTAGTCCTGTCTCTTGTATATGCCTGTCTTTTGTGTAGTCCTGTGTCTTGTGTAGTGCTGTTTCTTGTGTAGTCCTGTGTCTTGTGTAGTGCTGTCACTTGTGTAGTGCTGTCACTTGTGTATGCCTGTCTTTTGTGTAGTCCTGTGTCTTGTGTAGTGCTGTTTCTTGTGTAGTTCTGTCTCTTGTGTAGTGCTGTCCCTTGTGTAGTGCTGTCACTTGTGTAGTGCTGTCACTTGTGTAGTGTTGACTGTCTCTTGTGTAGTGCTGTCCCTTGTGTAGTGCTGTCACTTGTGTAGTGTTGACTGTCTCTTGTGTAGTGCTGTCTCTTGTGTAGTCCTGTCTCTTGTGTAGTGCTGTCCCTTGTGTAGTGCTGTCACTTGTGTAGTGTTGACTGTCTCTTGTGTAGTGCTGTCTCTTGTGTAGTCCTGTCTCTTGTGTATGCCTGTCTTTTGTGTAGTCCTGTGTCTTGTGTAGTGCTGTTTCTTGTGTAGTTCTGTCTCTTGTGTAGTGCTGTCACTTGTGTAGTGTTGCCTGTCTCTTGTGTAGTGCTGTCCCTTGTGTAGTGCTGTCTCTTGTGTAGTGCTGTCCCTTGTGTAGTGCTGTCTCTTGTGTAGTGCTGTCCCTTGTGTAGTGCTGTCCCTTGTGTAGTGCTGTCTCTTGTGTATTCCTGTGTCTTGTGTAGTGCTGTCCCTTGTGTAGTGCTGTCTTTTGTGTAGTCCTGTGTCTTGTGTAGTGCTGTTTCTTGTGTAGTTCTGTCTCTTGTGTAGTTCTGTCTCTTGTGTAGTGCTGTTTCTTGTGTAGTTCTGTCTCTTGTGTAGTTCTGTCTCTTGTGTAGTGCTGTCTCTTGTGTAGTGCTGTCACTTGTGTAGTGTTGCCTGTCTCTTGTGTAGTGCTGTCTCTTGTGTAGTGCTGTCTCTTGTGTAGTCCTGTGTCTTGTGTAGTGCTGTCTCTTGTGTAGTGCTGTTCCTTGTGCAGTGCTATCGCTTGTGCAGTGTTGCCTGTCTCTTGTGTAGTCCTGTTCCTTGTGTAGTTTTGCCTCCTTGTGTAGTACCACCCCTTGTGTAGCCAAGCTATTTGTGTAGCACCAACCCTTGTGTAGCCAAGCTACTCATGTATCACCTACCCTTGTGTAGCACCACACTGGAATGCGCTACATTTTCACTCCTTGAAGCATTTATACCTTCGTTTCAAAGAAGCCTCACTTTCTTTATTTCAAAATTCGGGGGTGGGCAGTTCTACCCTAAGATCAAATTTTCATTCCTGTCAGAAATTTTCAGCCTTGCAGATTTTCTCAGTCCCCTCAGATTTTTGCATAATTTCTGATGCAGTAATTCGAATTATCTCTGGCGTGTAGGGGCCCCTCCCCCCAACCCTCTTGTCACTATGGATGTTAAATAATTTAAAACATTTCATATTGTAACTGGAAAGAATCGTCAATTATATTTTATTGTTCCTAGTCCTTAGACTTTAAGAGTAATAAATTTTGAAAAAAGTCCATGTATCTTTCTTCTGTTCCTTTCCTTACCTTTACTTCTGGAACATTTATTTTTTACCTACCTTGCGACCTTGTCTACTAATTTCGAAACCTCTTTCCTTTATTTTGTTCATCGTACCACAACCCTTTCCCTTCCCCCACACCCTTGTGTGGGTTTTTTTTCTTGTGTGGTAGTTGACTCAGGGTTGTAATGGTGTTGTGTGGTAGTTGACTCAGGGTTGTAATGGTGTTGTGTGGTAGTTGACTCAGGGTTGTAATGGTGTTGTGTGGTAGTTGACTCAGTGTTGTAATGGTGTTGTGTGGTAGTTGACTCAGTGTTGTAATGGTGTTGTGTGGTAGTTGACTCAGGGTTGTAATGGTGTTGTGTGGTAGTTGACTCAGTGTTGTAATGGTGTTGTGTGGTAGTTGACTCAGGTTGTAATGGTGTTGTGTGGTAGTTGACTCAGGGTTGTAATGGTGTTGTGTGGTAGTTGACTCAGGGTTGTAATGGTGTTGTGTGGTAGTTGACTCAGGGTTGTAATGGTGTTGTGTGGTAGTTGACTCAGGGTTGTAATGGTGTTGTGTGGTAGTTGACTCAGTGTTGTAATGGTGTTGTGTGGTAGTTGACTCAGGGTTGTAATGGTGTTGTGTGGTAGTTGACTCAGGGTTGTAATGGTGTTGTGTGGTAGTTGACTCAGGGTTGTAATGGTGTTGTGTGGTAGTTGACTCAGGGTTGTAATGGTGTTGTGTGGTAGTTGACTCAGGTTGTAATGGTGTTGTGTGGTAGTTGACTCAGGTTGTAATGGTGTTGTGTGGTAGTTGACTCAGGTTGTAATGGTGTTGTGTGGTAGTTGACTCAGGTTGTAATGGTGTTGTGTGGTAGTTGACTCAGGGTTGTAATGGTGTTGTGTGGTAGTTGACTCAGGGTTGTAATGGTGTTGTGTGGTAGTTGACTCAGGGTTGTAATGGTGTTGTGTGGTAGTTGACTCAGGGTTGTAATGGTGTTGTGTGGTAGTTGACTCAGGGTTGTAATGGTGTTGTGTGGTAGTTGACTCAGGTTGTAATGGTGTTGTGTGGTAGTTGACTCAGGGTTGTAATGGTGTTGTGTGGTAGTTGACTCAGGGTTGTAATGGTGTTGTGTGGTAGTTGACTCAGGGTTGTAATGGTGTTGTGTGGTAGTTGACTCAGGGTTGTAATGGTGTTGTGTGGTAGTTGACTCAGGGTTGTAATGGTGTTGTGTGGTAGTTGACTCAGGGTTGTAATGGTGTTGTGTGGTAGTTGACTCAGGTTGTAATGGTGTTGTGTGGTAGTTGACTCAGGGTTGTAATGGTGTTGTGTGGTAGTTGACTCAGGGTTGTAATGGTGTTGTGTGGTAGTTGACTCAGGTTGTAATGGTGTTGTGTGGTAGTTGACTCAGGGTTGTAATGGTGTTGTGTGGTAGTTGACTCAGGTTGTAATGGTGTTGTGTGGTAGTTGACTCAGGGTTGTAATGGTGTTGTGTGGTAGTTGACTCAGGGTTGTAATGGTGTTGTGTGGTAGTTGACTCAGGGTTGTAATGGTGTTGTGTGGTAGTTGACTCAGGGTTGTAATGGTGTTGTGTGGTAGTTGACTCAGGGTTGTAATGGTGTTGTGTGGTAGTTGACTCAGGTTGTAATGGTGTTGTGTGGTAGTTGACTCAGGGTTGTAATGGTGTTGTGTGGTAGTTGACTCAGTGTTGTAATGGTGTTGTGGTAGTTGACTCAGGTTGTAATGGTGTTGTGTGGTAGTTGACTCAGGGTTGTAATGGTGTTGTGTGGTAGTTGACTCAGGTTGTAATGGTTTGTGTGGTAGTTGACTCAGGGTTGTAATGGTGTTGTGAGCTGTAGTTGACTCAGGTTGTAATGGTGTTGTGTGGAGTTGACTCAGGTTGTAATGGTGTTGTGTGGTAGTTGACTCAGGTTGTAATGGTGTTGTGTGGTAGTTGACTCAGGTTGTAATGGTGTTGTGTGGAGTTGACTCAGGTTGTAATGGTGTTGTGTGGTAGTTGACTCAGGTTGTAATGGTGTTGTGTGGTAGTTGACTCAGGGTTGTAATGGTTTGTGTGGTAGTTGACTCAGGTTGTAATGGTGTTGTGTGGTAGTTGACTCAGGGTTGTAATGGTGTTGTGTGGTAGTTGACTCAGTGTTGTAATGGTGTTGTGTGGTAGTTGACTCAGGGTTGTAATGGTGTTGTGTGGTAGTTGACTCAGTGTTGTAATGGTGTTGTGTGGTAGTTGACTCAGGGTTGTAATGGTGTTGTGTGGTAGTTGACTCAGGTTGTAATGGTGTTGTGTGGTAGTTGACTCAGGGTTGTAATGGTGTTGTGTGGTAGTTGACTCAGGGTTGTAATGGTATTGTGTGGTAGTTGACTCAGGGTTGTAATGGTGTTGTGTGGTAGTTGACTCAGGGTTGTAATGGTGTTGTGTGGTAGTTGACTCAGGGTTGTTGTCATTGTGGTCGTCTTTTGTGGTAGTTATGTTGGTGCTGTAGTTGACTGTTACCAACAAACCTTTGTAATGTCACACAGTAACACTGGGAGATTACAACTTTCCACATTTTCATTTTCTTTTTCTTTAGAAGTTAATAAGAACTCAGTTAAAGTCATGTCCTTAAAAGTTTGGTATGCTTCCCTAAATGAAAATTATAAGTATTCTGCTCAAATCATTCAACCTTCCCGACTGTATACGAGTACACTGTTGGTTCCCTCCACTAATAAATTAGTTCTAGCTGAATGACGTTTCGTTGTTGAACGTAAATAAGAAAGAATGATTTCTAGTACTTTGAGTAACTAGTACATACAATCAGGCTTCCATCCTAAGCCTAGTTCTTTGCATTTGTTATGTAATGAGGTGGAAACAGGTTAATCTGTCAAAGTTTCTTTACGAATAGATTCATAATTAAGAAAAAATTATGTTCACTCGCTGAATGACACAACTATTTTCAGTGACTTGAATAATAATAATAATGACATTTCAGCAAGCAATATCATACTTTAAAAAATATTCCACAGATCACAACACAATCATGTTATGAGTCTCACGGTACACAATGTCTGTAATAAAAGTCACCATAACAGAATTTGCTGTTATTGTATTTTACTAGTTGACTGTCTCCTCACTCGCTGTCTGATTACTTCCCTCAATCATCGGCCCTAAAATATTTGTATACATCATGGTACAAGTTACAACTTGTGCAAGGAACTACCACTTCCTTGTCATCCTTCAGTAAGTATGTTCGTGCTGCATGTGTGATAGTTGTCAGCTGTCCCACACACCCACAGTAAGTCACACCTGGGACTCACTTAACATTATGTTGCTGTCCCACACACCCACATAAATTCACACCTGGGACTCACTTAACATTATGTCGCTGTCCCACACACCCACAGTAAGTCACACCTGGGACTCACTTAACATTATGTTGCTGTCCCACACACCCACAGTAAGTCACACTTGGGACTCACTTAACATTATGTTGCTGTCCCACACACCCACAGTAAGTCACACTTGGGACTCACTTAACATTATGTTGCTGTCCCACACACCCACAGTAAGTCACACTTGGGACTCACTTAACATTATGTTGCTGTCCCACACACCCACAGTAAGTCACACTTGGGACTCACTTAATATTGCGTTCCTGGCAGTAAAACGTTTACCGTCGGCAAATTTAATAACTTAATGATAAACAAACAAGATTGATGTACCCTGAAAACCAAAATACAACTATTATAACTTACGCTTATATATTAGATTTTCTTTTTGTTTTGTTTTACAGGTCCTTAGATGTTACCATTTCTAATTTTTTTTAATTTTAATTTAATATGTCGAAATATTCGATTTCTACCCATGTAACAATCTTCTTTGTCATAAATGTTTCTTTTGATATTTGGATGTTTTGGCAAAGGATTTAAGTTTTTAAAAGAATTTAATTTCTACGCTCCGGTTATATCTGAGATTCTTAGTATTTTTTTACTTTATTAATATAAGGAATGTTTAGATTTTACTGGAAATGTATCCGACGTAACTCAACAATAATACTGTCAATAGAATTTTGTCTTATTTTACAATTATTTATAATGCCTTTATATCTCATTAATATTATGTCTGGGAAAGTTATTCCTCATGTCTAAGGTTGTATTTCATTCATATTTTTGTTCCCATCCCGACATTTAAACCTAAAGGTAAAATAAAACAAATCTGGCTTTGTGAGTCCAGACTTGCAGGTGACTCCAGACCTGCTGGTGACTCCAGACCTGCTGGTGATTCCAGCTCTGGTGGTGACTCCAGACCTGCTGGTGACTCCAGATCTGCTGGTGACTCCAGACCTGCTGGTGACTCCAGATCTGCTGGTGACTCCAGATCTGCTGGTGTCTCCAGATCTGCTGGTGACTCCAGACCTGCTGTTGACTCCAGACCTGGTGGTGATTCCAGACCTGCTGGTGACTCCAGATCTGTTGGTGACTCCAGACCTGCTTGTGACTTCAGACCTGCTTGAGTGTTCACTTGCTGGTGAATCCAGACCTGCTGGCGACTCCAAACCTGTTGGTGACTCCAGACCTGCTGGTGACTCCAGATCTACTGGTGACTAAAGACCTACTGGTGACTCCAGACCTGCTGGAATGTTCATGTGCTAGTGACTCCAGACCTGCTGGAATGTTCATGTGCTGGTGACTCCGGACCTGCTGGAATGTTCATGTGCTAGTGACTCCAGACCTGCTGGAATGTTCATGTGCTAGTGACTCCGGACCTGCTGGAATGTTCATGTGCTAGTGACTCCAGACCTGCTGGAATGTTCATGTGCTGGTGACTCCGGACCTGCTGGAATGTTCATGTGCTAGTGACTCCGGACCTGCTGGAATGTTCATGTGCTAGTGACTCCGGACCTGCTGGAATGTTCATGTGCTAGTGACTCCAGACCTGCTGGAATGTTCATGTGCTAGTGACTCCGGACCTTCTGGAATGATCATGCGGGATGACCTGGAATGACTGTAGACTAGACCTGCTGTGTTCATATGACTGGCCGCGAATGTTCATGGAGTGACTCTAGACCTGCTGGAATGTTCATGTGCTAGTGACTCCGGACCTGCTGGAATGTTCATGTGCTAGTGACTCCAGACCTGCTGGAATGATTTATGTGCTAGTGACTCCGGACCTGCTGGAATGTTCATGTGCTAGTGACTCCAGACCTGCTGGAATGATCATGTGCTAGTGACTCCAGACCTGCTGGAATGTTCATGTGCTGGTGACTCCAGACCTGCTGGAATGTTCATGTGCTAGTGACTCCAGACCTGCTGGAATGTTCATGTGCTGGTGACTCCAGACCTGCTGGAATGTTCATGTGCTGGTGACTCCAGACCTGCTGGAATGTTCATGTGCTGGTGACTCCAGACCTGCTGGAATGATCATGTGCTGGTGACTCCAGACCTGCTGGAATGTTCATGTGCTAGTGACTCCAGACCTGCTGGAATGTCATGTGCTAGTGACTCCAGACCTGCTGGAATGTTCATGTGCTAGTGACTCCAGACCTGCTGGAATGTCATGTGCTAGTGACTCCAGACCTGCTGGAATGTCATGTGCTAGTGACTCCAGACCTGCTGGAATGTTCATGTGCTAGTGACTCCAGACCTGCTGGAATGATCATGTGCTAGTGACTCCAGACCTGCTGGAATGTTCATGTGCTGGTGACTGAAGACGTGCTGGAATGTTCATGTGCTAGTGACTCCAGACCTGCTGGAATGTTCATGTGCTAGTGACTCCAGACCTGCTGGAATGTTCATGTGCTAGTGACTCCAGACCTGCTGGAATGTTCATGTGCTAGTGACTCCGGACCTGCTGGAATGTTCATGTGCTGGTGACTCCAGACCTGCTGGAATGATCATGTGCTAGTGACTCCAGACCTGCTGGAATGTTCATGTGCTGGTGACTCCAGACCTGCTGGAATGTTCATGTGCTAGTGACTCCAGACCTGCTGGAATGTTCATGTGCTAGTGACTCCAGACCTGCTGGAATGATCATGTGCTAGTGACTCCAGACCTGCTGGAATGTTCATGTGCTAGTGACTCCGGACCTGCTGGAATGTTCATGTGCTAGTGACTCCAGACCTGCTGGAATGTTCATGTGCTAGTGACTCCAGACCTGCTGGAATGATCATGTGCTGGTGACTAAAGACCTGCTGGAATGTTCATGTGCTAGTGACTCCAGACCTGCTGGAATGATCATGTGCTGGTGACTCCAGACCTGCTGGAATGATCATATACTGGTGACTCCAGACCTGCTGGAATGTTCATGTGCTGGTGACTCCAGACCTGCTGGAATGATCATGTGCTGGTGACTCCAGACCTGCTGGAATGATCATGTGCTGGTGACTAAAGACCTGCTGGAATGTTCATGTGCTAGTGACTCCAGACCTGCTGGAATGATCATGTGCTGGTGACTCCAGACCTGCTGGAATGTTCATGTGCTGGTGACTCCAGACCTGCTGGAATGATCATGTGCTGGTGACTCCAGACCTGCTGGAATGTTCATGTGCTGGTGACTCCAGACCTGCTGGAATGATCATGTGCTAGTGACTCCAGACCTGCTGGAATGATCATGTGCTGGTGACTCCAGACCTGCTGGAATGTTCATGTGCTAGTGACTCCAGACCTGCTGGAATGTTCATGTGCTGGTGACTCCAGACCTGCTGGAATGATCATGTGCTGGTGACTCCAGACCTGCTGGAATGTTCATGTGCTAGTGACTCCAGACCTGCTGGAATGTTCATGTGCTAGTGACTCCAGACCTGCTGGAATGATCATGTGCTAGTGACTCCAGACCTGCTGGAATGTTCATGTGCTAGTGACTCCAGACCTGCTGGAGTGTTCATGTGCTAGTGACTCCAGACCTGCTGGAATGATCATGTGCTGGTGACTCCAGACCTGCTGGAATGTTCATGTGCTAGTGACTCCGGACCTGCTGGAATGTTCATGTGCTAGTGACTCCAGACCTGCTGGAATGTTCATGTGCTAGTGACTCTAGACCTGATGGAGTGTTCATGTGCTGGTGACTCCAGACCTGCTGGAATGTTCTTTTTTTTTATCTTTTGAACTATTTTTTGCTAATTAAATATCAGATAATATTCGCACTGTCCACCCCATGTTTATCAGCGCTGGTAACGTACGTTACGACCCAACGTACAACGAACCATCGTACGTTACGACCCAACGTACAACGACCCAACGTACAACGAACCAACGTACGTTACGACCCAACGTACAACGAACCAACGTACGTTACGACCCAACGTACAACGAACCAGCGTACGTTACGACCCAACGTACAACGAACCATCATTCGAGACGGTAATAACAGTTGAACTTAACTAACAGTAAACTTAATTTAGTAATAAATTTCCTAATTTCCTGAGTTTATAAACCTCGATTCATCGAATTCACCAGTGGATGTTTTACTAAAAGAAACACTTGAACTGACTTTTAGCTGTGCAGATTTTATTAGATAGCTTTAATAAGCAAACTGGTTTCCATGCTATTACTGGAGAATGCCTTTTCTGTTGAGGTGAAAACCTAAGCGTTGGTCTAATTTTAGAGTGTTTATGAGTTGAATGTGGGCTGTATAGGCTCCTATTTACTAATATTATTGAAGGAATCGTGAAAATTGACATTTCAATTTCCATTTAATATTTTGTGAATTTCTCATCAGATCGGTTTTAAACCTTATAGTTTATATAAGGTTTGAAAATTCCAATTTCTTAGGAAATCAAATATTTTTTTTATACGATTGCAGAGAATTTGAAATAGATTATAAGTGAGAAAAGAAAACTCTACAATATTAGGAATTTGTTTTTCTACATCGTATTTAAAATCCACTGACTTAGTGAGCCTTTAAATATCATATCTTCGTACTGCTGTCTTCTACAGTCAACACAAACTGAAGAACAGTGTTCTTTCTTCCAGAGTCATTAACATAAGCTGAAAAACAGTGTTCTTTCTTCCAGAGTCAACACACAAACTGAAGAACAGTGTTCTTTCTTCCAGAGTCAACACACAAACTGAAGAACAGTGTTCTTTCTTCCAGAGTCATTAACATAAGCTGAAGAACAGTGTTCTTTCTTCCAGAGTCAACACACAAACTGAAGAACAGTGTTCTTTCTTCCAGAGTCATTAACATAAGCTGAAAAACAGTGTTCTTTCTTCCAGAGTCAACACACAAACTGAAGAACAGTGTTCTTTCTTCCAGAGTCAACACACAAACTGAAGAACAGTGTTCTTTCTTCCAGAGTCATTAACATAAGCTGAAGAACAGTGTTCTTTCTTCCAGAGTCAACACACAAACTGAAGAACAGTGTTCTTTCTTCCAGAGTCAACACACAAACTGAAGAACAGTGTTCTTTCTTCCAGAGTCAACACACAAACTGAAGAACAGTGTTCTTTCTTCCAGAGTCAACACACAAACTGAAGAACAGTGTTCTTTCTTCCAGAGTCATTAACATAAGCTGAAGAACAGTGTTCTTTCTTCCAGAGTCAACATACAAACTGAAGAACAGTGTTCTTTCTTCCAGAGTCATTAACATAAGCTGAGGAACAATGTTCTTTTCTTCATCCGATCACATTCAAAATTTACAAGATGAACTATAATTAACGAAAGGATCACAGATCTATTAGCATGTGCAGATACCCTCTGGTCTCTTTCACATAGATCATTCTTAATTTTACTTTACATGAGATAACTTGAGAAAGCCTCTGCTGATCGGCTTCCAACTTTCAATATGGGAATTGTTAATGGAGTGTGTCTCTCCAATTTGATGTTTTGTTAAAATGGTTTGGAATTATTTTTTAGCCTAAGTATGCCTGTTCTGAACAGCTGTAATAATTCATAGCGGCAGTTTTTAACAGCAGAATTTTATTAAGAAGAGAATGATACTTTCATTTTTTTTTTAGCCTGTGAAGGTTTCTATTTGACAGTTTACTAACATAGCAAACTTGAAATTATTAAATAATGTGCGATAACTCGAGAATCCATCTTCCGGTCGGATGTAAACTTTTAATGACTGTAATTTTATGAAAGAAAACTTCGCTTTTATTTTAGAATATTAATTTTAGTTTGCTAATTTTATTAAATAAAATTGTTTCCATGCCATAACTAGAGAATGCTTTTTCTGATAGGCTTCAAATCTATAATACTGGTTCATCATTCCTGCGTACTTAGATATTTAACTGTATTAACAATTAATGCTGCACTCTGTATTTTTTTTTTTTGTGTGTGTGTGTGTGTGTTAGTTAGTTACCATTGTGTCCTAGGCACATGTCGATTAGACACTAGGCTTGTTGTATATGTGTGCGTGTGTTTGTGTGTGGGGTCGAGACTTAGCTCCTGGCCCCGCTTCTTCACTGACCGCTACTAGGTCCTCTCTCTCCCTCCTCCATGAGCTTTATCATGCCTCTCCTTAAAGCTATGTATGGATCCTGCCTCCACTACATCACTTCCCAGACTATTCCACTCCTGACAACTCTATGACTGAAGAAATACTTCCTAACATCCCTATGGTTCATCTGAGTCTTCAACTTCCAACTGTGTCCCCTTGTTGCTGTGTCCCATCTCTGGAACATTCTGTCTCTGTCCACCTTGTCTATTCCTCTCAGTATTTTATATGTCGTTATCATATCCCTCTATCTCTCCTGTCTTACAGTGTCGTCAGGTCGATTTCCCGTAACCTCTCCTCGTAGGACATACCCCTAGCTCCGGGATTAGTCTTGTTGCAAATCTTTGCACTTTCTCTAGTTTCCTTACATGCTTGGCTAGGTGAGGGTTCCAAAGTGGCGCTGCATATTCCAGTATGGGCCTAACGTACACAGTGTACAGGGTCCTGAATGACTTCTTATTAAGATGTGTGTGTGTGTGTACTCACCTAATTGTGATTGCATGGGTCGAGACTCAGCTCCTGGCACCGCCTCTTCGCTGTCCGCTACTGGGTCTCTGCTCTCCCTGCTCCATGAGCTTTATCATACCTTGTCTTAAAACTATATCGTTCGCTAGACTAGACTATTCCACTTCCTAACTACTCTATGGCTGAAGAAGTGCTTCCTAACATCCCTTTGACTCATCTGAGTCTTCAGCTTCCAGTTGTGTCCCCTTGTTTCTGTGTTCCCTCTCTGGAACATCCTGTCACTATCTACCTTGTCGATTCCTTGCAGTATTTTGTATGTCGTTATCATGTCTCCTCTAACCCTTCTGTCCTCCAGCGTTGTTAGTCCTATTTCCCTCAACCATTCTTCATATGCCATTCCCCTGAGTTGTGGAACTAGTCTTGTCGCAAACCTTTGCACTTTCTCTAATTTCTTGACATGCTTGACCAGGTGTGGGTTCCAGACTGGTGCTGCATACTCTAGTATGGGCCTGACGTACACGGTGTACAGTGTCTTGAACGATTCCTTGTTAAGGAACGCTAATCTTAGGTTTGCCAGTCGTCCATATGTGTGTGTGTGTGTGTGTGTGTGTGTGTGTGTGCGTGGCGTGTGCGTGTGTGAGGACTGAGGTAGAGTGGGCTGAGCTAATAGGATACGGGAACACCGTCTAGTGGTAAGAGATAACGATCACTCAGCGTCTAAAAATAGGAGGCACTCTTGTTTGATCCAAGGACGATGAAGGTAGTTCCACTTCCTTGGATGAAGAGCCACTCACCAGCACCAAGATACCTCCCAGGGAGGAACTATATTAGTGATCACAACATTATGTCCGCTAATATTATACATCAAGGCCGATGGATGACTCAAGTTAACTTTAGTTCCATCAGTCAAGATGCATCGGTTTCTGACTTGTGATTTTATTTGTCTCGAAGGAGAGCCACAGTATAGAGCAGCTCTGCCACAGTATAGAGCAGCTCTGCCACAGGAGAGCCACAGTATAGAGCAGCTCTGCCTCAGGAGAGCCACAGTATAGAGCAGCTCTGTCTCAGGAGAGCCACAGTATAGAGCAGCTCTGCCACAGGAGAGCCACAGTATAGAGCAGCTCTGCCTCAGGATAGCCACAGTATAGAGCAGCTCTGCCACAGGAGAGCCACAGTATAGAGCAGCTCTGCCTCAGGAGAGCCACAGAATAGAGCAGCTCTGCCTCAGGAGAGCCACAGTATAGAGCAGCTCTGCCTCAGGAGAGCCACAGTATAGAGCAGCTCTGCCACAGGAGAGCCACAGTATAGAGCAGCTCTGCCTCAGGAGAGCCACAGTATAGAGCAGCTCTGCCACAGGAGAGCCACAGTATAGAGCAGCTCTGTCTCAGGAGAGCCACAGTATAGAGCAGCTCTCCCTCAGGAGAGCCACAGTATAGAGCAGCTCTCCCTCAGGAGAGCCACAGCAGCAGAACAGCTCTACTGAATATTTTAAATCCTTCGCTCATTATAGAGCAGCTTTACCAGACATCCAACTCCCTCATTCACAAGGTCGCCTTTTTGTGCTTCAGATATTATGATGCCTGGTGTGCTGGCCCTGCAACAGGTGTTCCCGTCTTCTGAGACCTCGACAAGCTCCTCACGCAACCCCCAACTCACTATTATTGAGTTTATACACTATATATACGAATATATATATATATATATATATATATATATATATATATATATATATATATATATATATATGTATGTATGTATGTATGTATGTATGTATGTATGTATGTATGTATGTATGTATGTATGTATGTATGTATGTATGTATGTGTGTGTGTGTGTGTGTGTATGTCTGAGCGTTTTAACGTTTATTTGTCTTTACAGTACAAATATACTCTGGAAGCCCATTTGTTATTTTGCGTTTAAAACTCATGTACTAGACGAGGCTCATTAAGCTGATGTCTCCTCAACACCATCAGTCAAGGATTATTTAATCGCTAACATGTATTACCAGTTAGGCACAATAGGCACAGTGCCTACGGCCTACGAAACCTTTAAGACTTTAAAATTTTGTGAACTGAAATAAAATTTATCAGAATATTTGAATTGTGATTTGACTTGTTTGCAATTGTGTTATCCCGATTCCGGGAGTCGTCAAATAAAATTCATATTTTCTTAAATTACATAAATTCATCTAAGTACAAATTACTATTATATATGTTGATTGTAAATTTAATTATGTGACAAGACTTGAAATTTTTAAGAAATATTATTGCAATATTACCAACAGAGAATTTATTAAATGTAATCTTCAGTTTCTAAAATAATAATGAGTAATTAAAATATAATTATAAAAATATATGTCATACATTAGTATTGCAATAAGTTAGTTATTTCTGGCGGTGAGGGAGGATGGAGGGATGCCTACGAAGGTGAGTATGCCTTCGGCCTGTGAAGGCCTATGAAGTTGTATACTGCTCTCAACGCATGTACATGAAGTGAAAGATTCTCTTGAGAATGTATACAAAGTCGCCAAACTGGACTATATCTTGCAGAGTCAACACATGAACTCAAGATCAATGTCTTTCTTCCTCAAAGGTTTTCCATCACAAGGTGAGAACACCTCTTCCGATCGCCTTCAAAATTTAGAAGCTGGTGAACAATAACTAGTGGAAGGTAATGACAGGGGAAGAAGAAGAGAGGAAGCTACGTAGGTGCAAAAAAAAAAAAAATAGTCTCGGTTAATAAATTACAGAGAAAATCTGTATTCAGTGTGAGGCTTTCCCAGAGGAAGACAGAGTGGGTTTACTGATAAAATTTTGACGTTGTGTAGGGTGTGTGTGCAGCACCTCTGACTCGCTCTACGTCAAGAAGTTGGCCAAGAGTTAACTCACGAGAGAAACAAACTTTTCTTGACCTGATGCTTGACTGGGCACTGCCTGTGTTCACTGTCTGTGATATTATGGAGGTACAGGCTCCACCAGGCACTGCAGGCTCAACCTAGGCACTGCAGGCTCAACAGGGCGTTGCAGGCTCAATAAGGCACTGCAGGATAAGCATCGCACTGCAGGCTCAAGAAGACGCTGCAGGCTCTACCCGGTACTGCAGGCTCAAGAAGACACTGCAGGCTCTACCAGGTACTGCAGGCTGAAGAAGACGCTGCAGGCTCTACCCGGTACTGCAGGCTGAAGAAGACGCTGCAGGCTCTACCCGGTACTGCAGGCTCAAGAAGACGCTGCAGGCTCTACCCGGTACTGCAGGCTCAAGAAGACGCTGCAGGCTCTACCCGGTACTGCAGGCTCA
>WNWK01001262.1:0-65000 GCA_009830355.1 Cherax destructor | reverse complement strand
GCAGATCTTGAAAAGTAAAAGTTGTGTAAGTAGACAGGCCTATACACCTGACACAATAAGTGTCAGGGGCCCAAGATTGTTCAACTGCATCCCAGCATACATCAGGGGGATTACCAACAAACCCCTGGCTGTCTTCAAGCAGGCACTGGACAGGCACCTCAAGTCGGTACCTGATCAGCCGGGCTGTGGTTCGTACGTTGGACTGCGTGCGGCCAGCAATAACAGCCTGGTTGATCAGGCTCTAGTGCAACAGGAGGCCTGGTCACAGACCGGGCCGCAGGGGCGTTGACCCCTGGAATTCTCTCCAGGTAGACTCCAGGTATACAACTTTTGGAGCTCATTTAAAAACATTGCAGTCTTAAACTTACATGCTTTTGTTTTTCTCAGAATGAAGCCAAAGTAGGCAAAAAAAATCAGTCGCTTAAAATTGAATCTTGAATTCAGCTGCGTATTTCACTAAAGGAAAACTATTTTAGTATGACAATATTGTAGCCAGCGACCCAAGTGGACATAGTCATAATCCTAAAATATCAGACTCCAAACTTTTTTAGTTCCGGTGGTAATGGTACCTAAAAATGCCCTCACAGGCCTCACGGTGAATTTTGAGCCCTTTTTGCAGACCAATAGCAAAAAAGCAGCATAACCAATTTTCTTAGAAAAACCTTCATTAAAAAGAGCAGATTCTAAACTACAATACATATATTTTCTGGATAGGCGTTATGCCCCTGAAGGGAGAAAATAGGCCTTAAAATAAGATGATTTTTGGCAAGTACAACGTTATAATGAAAACCAGGCCTTTTTCAGTTGCTGTTACAGAGCAACAACAGCTAGAACCTTGTGTTTAGGTGTCCTTATCCTATTTTCAGATAGTATATGATAGTATTTGCTTGAACCTCCTCTTTTCTGCAACTTTGCAAGCTCCTGATGATTTGTTGATTGCAACACGAAAGGTTGTTTTGCATCTTGTATCGCGAACAAGCGATACAAGATTTTTGTCCACGATATACATGTCTGTGAAGGTTTACTCAGTCCTGTCAGACCCTAAGTAAGCATTTGACAAGGCTGGTTCATCATGAAAAGAAAAGTATTGAAAAAATAATAACATAATAATAAAAACAATTTTATTATAATAATTCAGGCAATAATATAACACAATTAAACATGAAATTAATCCTACTTTAAGAAAAATTGAAAAATAAATATATAAATAAGTGATCCAAAGCTAAGAGCTTTGAATGATTCTGGACCTCAACGCCGTTGATGATGATGGCTTCACAGCTGGGTGTGATTAGCCAGTCGAAGGTTTCCACAAGATGACAGTCTGCCGAGGAAAGGTAAACTGATTCTCTGACCACTACTCAAATGTTGAGACCAGTTAATAGCCGGTCAAGACACCAGGAACTCTGGTGTCATACAGTGCAGCAGGGTAGGGCAGGATGCAGGGAGAATGGGTTGTAAGAGGGAGAGGGATGATTAGTAGGGTATGGAGTACAGCAGGACAGTGGATAGTGCAGGGATAGAGGGTAACAATATATTGAGGTAGAAGAGACTGAGGGGAGTGCTAGAGGTATAATCTTCAGAGTGTGTGTAGTAAGTCAGTTGCTGTCAAAAAGTCAATGAGAGAGTTAGGATTAAAGGAGGGTCCATCAACAAGAAGGGAAGGTAAAGAAAGGGCAGCAGAGCGAAGACGACGATGGAGGTAAATTCTGCGTGCTCGTTGATAGTGGGGGCAGTCCAACAGAATATAGTGAACAGATACTGGAACCTGACAATGCTCACAGAGAGGGACAGGGAGCCTCTCCATGAGATACCCATGAGTAAGACGAGTGTGGCCGATGCGAAGACGGGAGAGTTTAGTCTTCCAACCTCACATTGGTGACAAGAAGGCCAGAAACCTATACTCGGTTTAATAGAATGAAGTTTGTTATTTAGCAGGTCAGACCAGCGTTGTTGGCAACGGGTGTGAAGGTGGGTAGCAATGACTGCAAAATAGTCCGTGAATGAAACACCTCTATATGAAACTGGAAGGTCATGTACTGCTGACCGCACAGCAGTGTCTGCCTGTTCATTGCCCTGTACGTCAACATGGCCAGGGACCCAGCAAAAACAATATCTTTGTGTTTGCTAGAGATACGGCATAACCAAAGTTGGATACGAAGAACTAGGGGGTGAGGTGTATCAAATTTTCAGATAGCCTGTAAAGCACTAAGGGAGTCTGAAACGACCACAAATAGTGACACAGGCATAGATGCAATACGGATAAGTGCCACAAGAATGGCGTACAATTCAGCCGTAAATATGCTAGCCGAGGATAATAGATGCCCTTGCACGACGCTGTCCGGAAACACTGCTGCGAATCCGACGCCGTCTGATGACTTAGAACCATCGGTGTACACTGCGATGGCATGGGAATGAGAATGGAAGTGGTCTAGAAAAAGAGAGTGAGAAGCCGCCGCAGGTAATTGGGCTTTTGCGCAAGGCAGAGGAAAAGAACAGCCAGGGACTGCTGGAACTTCCAAAGGGGGTAGGGGAAAGGGAGATGCCATATGAACATAGAAAGGTGGTAGCTGAAGGGAAGACAAGAGCGAATGTAGACGAAGAGAAAAGGGAAGAAGTAAACAGGGTCGACGAACAAATAAAGAGCGTCTACTAACATCTGTAACATAATAACGAAGGCAATGTTCATCACGACGATCGGACAAGGATGGAATGTTTGCTTCTACATAGAAGCTCTCAACCGGGAAAGAACGAAATGCACCATGGCATAAATGCAATCCCTGGTGATGGATGGGATTAAGGCTGGAAAGAGTAGCCGGGGAGGCTGCCGAATATATCTGGTCACCATAATCGAGTTTCGATAAAATTAGGGCTGAATGCAGGCGAAGGAGAGTTCTACGATCAGCCCCCATGGAAGATGTTTGTCAATAGTGATAGGAATAGTATCTATGGTCGTAAGGAGAGAAAGATCGTGAGCTTGGCCAGCATTCTGAACCATGATGATGCGAGTGCCGCTCTTGAGAGCGTGAAATGAGATATCTTTACTTACATGGCGCAGGAGAGCCTTACCAATACTATGATCAGGAAGATAGGCAGTAGGAGAAGTCGGTCTTAGAGTAAAAAACTTTGTCTAATGTGTAGTGTTAAACAAAGTGTTTAAGGGGAGTGCGTGGCGAGCTGGTCGTTTCTGAGATGAATGAGAATGAAGTGTCGAATTGTCATGTAAGGGTCTTGGTCGTTTAGATGTGAGACCGGAGATGGTCCAAAGTGGGACCACCTCCGGTCCCAAATCTAAAGGGAGGATGGGGAAGATGGGAAAGTGAAGGGAGGATTGGGGGGTAATTAGGTTCGGTCTGAGGAAGAAGACCAAGAGGTCCAATTCCTCAGACCGATAGCCTCTTTACCGCGACAAGGAGCCCCCTTAAAGAGGGGTGTAGTCACAGCTGGGAGAATGCTGTGTAGCTGAATTAAGTGTAGATGCCTGGGGGGTTGGCTACAGATGGAAGGGTGAGGTCGGACCAGTGTAGGTAGATAGGCCTAGTTAAACACTCTGGATCTTTGCCAGATCCCTGCTGTCCTTATCTTAACCTCACCTGTGTCGGATGACCCAAGCCGACAATCAAGGCTATAATGAAGAAACAGAAATAAAATTACAATCTGCTCGATAAATCACTCACACGATAGGCATATGACCTTTAAATGAAATGGTGAGGATTGACAAATGACATCCTGTAAATTCAAAGCAAGGCAGGAATAAACACAAGTCTAAAACCCTAAATAAGAGTGAAGCTCTTATTAAGACAGAAACCTTAAACAGAATAAATTAGACAGGAGCAAAACATATACTTATAGATCTGAAGGAAGCAGCCAGTCAAGTGATTCCCCACAGGTCAGAGACACACACATCACCTCCCACCGGGTGTGGGGAATAGCGGGAGCTAGACACCCACCCTACCTGAACAAGCAGACTGCCCAACAAACTACCACCACCATACATTCATACTTTCACTACTCCTATCTATTGAACTTTTCTGTCACAATGTTGTGCTGAATAGATAAATCTTTTGATTTTGGCATTCGCCTCCCAGCTCTTGTTTGGGACGGTTGACTTTGACTGACCTCTAGTGGAGACCTGACCAGTTGGAAGGTTTTCTACAAAATGGCGTCAGCTAGCAGGAGACGTGTCAACACAGTCTGCATTGACATAATCAGAGGAGCCATTTTCAGGAAGACAGTGTAGTAATTAACTCAGGATTGGAGGTGCGTTTAAAAGACGTATCTAAGCACTACACGTGGATTTGAATTAGGAATGTCCCGGGAGGTATTTCAGGATTTTGGTGTTATTCACTCAGCTACAGTGGGACAGTGGTCTGAGGGGCCATACGAGGGTTTGCTGGAAGGTTCTTTCAGCCTGAAGATGACCCTACGAAGGCCCATACTGTCGTATGTGGTCATGGATGCCTTTCGCACTCAGGTGTATGTGACATATGCAGGACAGCACAGAACATGCAGGATTTGTGGTGCTTTTGATCATATGGCTGCTGTGTGTGAAAAGAGAATTGAACGATGTCCTGTGAACAGGGATGTGGTGAGGGTACAGGAGGATGAGGCGAGTGTTGTAGCCTCAGGTGTGGTTGTGGCCTCGGTGGGAAAGTGGAGTGATATGGATGGTACTGAAGGGGAGTTGTGTCTGACTCTGCCGGCTGTGTCACAAGATGCAGAAGTTGTGGGTTCTGGTGAGCACGTAGGTGCAGGTGCTCTTGATGTGCTTTCAGATATGCAATTACAGGTGTTGGAGGGATTAGACAGCCCTCTGATGGGGGTCCCTTTGGGTGATGATGCCCAAGAGAAAGTGCAGTTGGGGGATGGAGGGAAGGGTGTTTCAGAAGAAAGCACAGTGAACAGCACCTTAGCTGTGCAGAATGTGAAGGTGGTAATTCACAGGGAAGATTGCAATGATGATATGGATGTGTCAGGAGAATCTCGCAAGAGGTTGGTGGGGGCATCAGATGGAGACGATGTCCTCACCCCAGGGCAAAGGTCTTGTAAGAAGGCGTGGGTAGGGTTCCTGCAGGAACATAATTTTAGGTATGGCCGTGATTTGTTTCTGAAAGGATATAGAACATTTGCGGGGAGCTCGTGTAGATTAAAGGGTGGTGTTGTGATAGTTGTAAAGGAGACCAGCCCTTTTTCAGTTATTGGCATGGGAGGAGGGGGGAAGTGCATGTCGATGGGGAATGGGAGGAGGTCAGGGTGAGTTTTCTGGGGATATATATGCCGGCTGAGAATAATAGGACTATTAAGGAGAATTTCGTTAGAGAGGTATTGGTGTATCACTTGTGTGGCTTGCCGGCTGTTTCGATAATGGGTGGGGATTGGAATTGTGTTATTCGGAAGAAGGATGTCGAACCAAGTTAGGTGGGATGTGTGCTGGGTGTTCTGAGGGATGTTCAGGGCTGTAAGATGCTCTCACAGGAGACGTGTTGGCCAGGCTGTAAGATGCTCTCACAGGAGACGTGTTGGCCAGGCTGTAAGATGCTCTCACAGGAGACGTGTTGGCCAGGCTGTAAGATGCCTCACAGGAGACGTGTCGGCCAGGCTGTAAGATGCTCTCACAGGAGACGTGTTGGCCAGGCTGTAAGATGCTCTCACAGGAGACGTGTCGGCCAGGCTGTAAGACGCTCTCACAGGAGACGTGTTGGCCAGGCTGTAAGATGCTCTCACAGGAGACGTGTCGGCCAGGCTGTAAGACGCTCTCACAGGAGACGTGTCGACCAGGTGCTTCAGCTCCTTCAGGTCCCTGGTGATGGACCAGTTGCTTTGGCTCCTTCAGTGCCCTGGTGATGGACCGGGTGTTTCGGCTCCTTCAGTGTCCTGGTGATGGACCAGGTGTTTCGGCTCCTTCAGTGCCCTGGTGATGGACCAGGTGTTTCGGCTCCTTCAGTGCCCTGGTGATGGACCAGGTGCTTCGGCTCCTTCAGTGCCCTGGTGATGGACCAGGTGCTTTGGCTCCTTCAGTGCCCTGGTGATGGACCAGGTGCTTCGGCTCCTTCAGTGCCCTGGTGATGGACCAGGTGCTTCGGCTCCTTCAGTGCCCTGGTGATGGACCAGGTGTTTCGGCTCCTTCAGTGCCCTGGTGATGGACCAGGTGCTTCGGCTCCTTCAGTGCCCTGGTGATGGACCAGGTGCTTCGGCTCCTTCAGTGCCCTGGTGATGGACCAGGTGCTTCGGCTCCTTCAGTGCCCTGGTGATGGACCAGGTGCTTCGGCTCCTTCAGTGCCCTGGTGATGGACCGGGTGCTTCGGCTCCTTCAGTGCCCTGGTGATGGACCAGGTGCTTCGGCTCCTTCAGTGCCCTGGTGATGGACCGGGTGCTTCAGCTCCTTCAGTTCGCTCTTTGGTAGTGCCCTGATTATAGGAGCTTGTTCCATGGATGGAGTAGAAGTTGGGTTGGAAAGGTGTTTTTGTTTGTGGGATTGGTTTAGGGTTTGAGGGGGACCTGCCTAGTGTGGGCCAGTTGGCCTGCTGCAGTGTTACTTCCTTCTGTAATCATATGAGAGAGGGGTTAGATTTGAGCGGGACTTGGAGGGTTGTGAAGGTTGCTTGGGTGCCGCTGGGGATGGGATGGGCAAATATTTTTGTTGGTGGGTTGGTTTTGACATGGACCTGCCTAGTATGGGCTAGTAGGCCTGTTGCAGTGTTCCTCCTTTCTTATGTTCTTATGTTCTTATGTTTTGGGGGATGTGAGGATGGTTGATGCGGTGTGGGGTTGAGGGTGGATCATACTTTTGTTAGACGGGGGTATGCAGTGCGGTTGGATAGGGTGTACGTAACAGGGGTTGTGCGTGTGGAGAGAGTGGTAACGTTAGACGTTGGTTTTTCAGATCACAGGGGAGTATTGGTAGACATGGGGTGGGTAGGTATGGTTAAAATGTGTGGAAGTTATTGGAAGCTTAATGTGCGTTTACTGTTGGGCGAGGAGGGGAGGGATAGGTTAGCAGAGTGGTGGGGAGCTTAATGGGCTAAGGGAAAACAAAGTGGGGATCTTGTGAGGTGGTGGGAGGAATGTGCCAAACCTAGTATTAGGGGCTATTATCAGGTGAGGGGTAGGGAGGAAAATCAGTGGCAATATGGGCTGCAGAGGTATCTGGAGGGGCAATTGAGAGGCTGTTATGAACAGGGGGGGTTTATCCGGTGGGGGAAATTGAGGGGTTGAAAGGTAGGTTGCAGGATCTCATGAATGATAGGTTTGATGCCGTGAGGTTGAGGGTGCCATAGAGGACGTGCTTTGGGGTGATAGGCCATTGGCAGGTGTTTTATGGCAGTTTAGGAAAAGACAGGAGAGGAGGATGGTCATGGGTTTGGAGGTTTGTGATGACTTGGGTGTATATGTACAAGGGCAAATGTTGAATACGACGGATGCGATGAGTAATTATATTGATAAATGGTTTGAGTGTTCTTTGAAAAAGGGGGAGTCTGGTGAGAGGGAGAGGCAGATTCTGGAGGAGGGTATCATACAGGTATTAGGGAAGAGGAATGTGAGGCTATGGAAGGACGAATATGCGAGAAAGAAGTGTGGATGGTGGTGCAGGGTATGAGCAGGATGAAAGCCTCAGGTGTGGATGGTCTTCCTAATGATTTTTACGTTACACATTGGATGGATGTGAAGGATTGTATGGTATCATTGTTTAATTGCATGAAAGACAGAGGTAGGATGGGGGTGACTCAATGCACTGGGGTGGTAGTTATAGTTAAGAGGGTGGGGTGGGGTAATGAGTAAGGATTATAAGGCTTTGTCGTTAATGTGTGCAGACTATAAGATCTTTGCCAAGGTGCTGGGGAATAGGTTGAAGAGAGTGCTTGGGAGTGTAATAGAGCACTGTCAGTATAGTATCCCTGGACAAAGCATGTATGAGGGACATGGGCAGATCAGGGACTTCATTGAAGGGAGAAGGGGGGGGTGTCTTGGAATTGGACTGGAAGGCAGCATATGATAGTGTGGAATGGGAAATGTTGTGGACCAATCATGAGGAAGCAGGGGTTTTGGGAAGAGATTGTAGGATGGGCAGAAACATTGTATGTGGAGGCGTATGTAAGGGTGCAAGTGAATGGTAGGCTGGGTGCAATGGTGAGTATGGAAAAGGGTTTGTGGCAGGGGTGTCCATTGTTGCAAATCCTTTTTGCCTGTTTACAAAACCCATTTTATAGTTTGATAACACAGGGAGTGGGGGAGGGGAGAGGGGCAGGTGGGGAGTGTGACTGGTATTGTTGTTTATGTGGATGATACTACCGTATTAGTAGGGGGAGAAGAGGGGCTTCAGAATGTAGGCAATATAATTCATATTTTCGGAAAGGCTACGGGCATGTCGGTAAATGGGGCTAAATCTAAGTTGTTGGAGGTGGGAACGTGGGTGGGGGTGGTATGGGGGAGCGGTATGGGTGGCCCGTTGTGGAGCAATTAAAGATTTGTGGTGTGATATATATGAATGATGCGATTGAGGCTAGGAGGGTGAATTCTGCAAGGGTCGTGGGGGAGCAATTCGTAGGATGGGGGGTTGGAGACCTGGGGAATTAGCATTGCAACAGAGGGTGATTGTTGTGAATATGATAGTGTACAGTATGTTGTGGCATGTGGCAGCAGTATACCCATTGTTGCAGCATGATGTGTATGAATTGCAGAGGAGGGTTGTTGTGGTATGTGTGGGGGTATGGTAAGCCTTGGTTGAGGAAGGAAGTGGTCATGCAAAGGGTGGGGTTTGGGACTCATACCTATTGATGAAAGGCTTACTGGAGTGTATGTAAAGCAGTGCTAATGAGGAAGGGTGGGGTAGGTGGGAAACATGTGGGTGAGGTGATGAGTGAACTGTGTAGGTGGTGGGGGGGAGGGAGCTGCAACTGTGTGCTGATATGGTACGACTTCTGTTGGCGGTGAGGGAGCCTAAGTGGTTGAAGGTCAGTGTATTGACTAGGGCGGGGGACGACAGGGACATAGTAGAGGGGGAGGCTATTTATCCTTTGTATGACTGGAGAGGGATTTGGGAGGGGTTACATAAGTTGCGGATACAGGCGAAAGTACAGGAACTGATGTTTAGATTTCTACATGGGGTGGATGGACCCCGGTCTATTTTGTTTCGGATGGGGCTGGTGGCGGGGCGTGGTTGTGGTAGGTGTGGGGAGGAGGACACGGCATATCAGGCTGTATATTTTTGTCCTTCCTTGGAGTGGGTTAGGGTCTGGTTCAGTGGAGTAATATGGAGGGTAGGGGGAGGGGGGATCTCGGTTTCGAGGGCATTAAGTTTGGATATCGGGGGAGTAGGTGAGGCGGTGCATCTGGCTGTAATGTATTTGGTGGTGGACTTTATTTTTGTATCATGAGGAATGAGGGAGGCAAGGGAAGAGGCACAAATATGGGCGATAGCGGGTACGATCTACAGAACAAAGTGTAGGAATAAGGAAATTTATGGGAGGAATTGGGAAGGTTTTTTTTCCTGGAAATTATAGTAATTTGATGGTTGTGGGGTTGCTTAAAGTGTAGTGGGCCAGCTGGACAGCGGGTTGGTCTCTGGGGTGGGGAAGGGGTACGAGTGCTGGGAGGATGTTGGATGGATGTGATGTACATGGATTAGGAGATCGCCAGGGCTATGAATGGGTGGGTATGACAGTGGGGGGTATGATTGGAGGGGGAGGGGGGAGACGGAGGACTTTTCTTTTTACTTGGGGTACAAGAGACGGGGTTGGATGGTGGATGGCTGTGTGGACTTGACGTTGGACTGATGAGATCGGATAGGATTAATTTTTTTGGGATGTAAAGGGGGCTTTCCTTGGAGTCTGGTATGTTGGAATTTGGTTATGTGGTGTCTGGCATGTTTTATGTCATTTGTATTGATAGCTGTGGAAAGATAAATTTGGCGTGTAATAAGGTTGGCTCCTTGCCAACATGATGTTATATTTGTATGTGCTTTTGCTACATTTTATTACTTGAGAGAAGGTTGTAATTATATTGTGTATTTTATGGATTTATGTATAGTTTTCTTTATACTTTTGCCAATTATGTTCCTTTTTCCTTGTATGGAAACCATTGCTTGTACAATGTTTTCGATGGTATGTTCTTAAAAGGTTTTAGTCAGTATTGTATTGAGGATTGTGTGTGCAGGTTTTGTCATGCAGTATATATGCTTTGACTGACAGTTGTGGAACTTTAGGGTTACGATAATGTGTACATGTATGTGTAATTATTTACTGTCACCATGTTACACGGGTTATAGGCTTTTTAATGTAGTAGTATCTGTGCTGTCTCTTCTGGGGGTAGGTCAGTTGACTGGGTGACATGTTTTATATATGTTATGATGTGCACCTTAAGTATAGATTATTTGGCGGTTGTAAAATTTTGAGTTAGTTTTTCTTTTAGGGATTTTTTTTTTGGTGTGGCTTGCTTTGTATGGGCATACTACTAATGTGATGGGTAAAGGATTATCCAACGTGTCCTTGTTACTATGGGATATCTGTGCACGTTATGTGTTTTATTACAATATGGTTTTGTTTTGGTAGTTTTTAAAGTTTCAATCATTATATGTTTGTTATGACTTTGATATGGGGAATTAGAATGATTCTGGCTTTTGTGTACTATGGTGTTTCTTGAAGATGTGTAATAATTTTCCTTTATATCTGTGTTTTGTATTATGTGAGCCTTATTTATGTATTGTATGTGCTATGTCACACTTGTGTGTGGTTCTGTTTAGTGGTTCACAGTGTTTTTCTTGAGACGTCTACTTATGTAGATGTTGTTACCTTTCATGTTGTACATAATTTGTTTTAGCGTTGGTAGGGAATCTACTGTATTAGAGTTGTAATTTTATATGATGTGTTATAAGCATATGACTGTCCACTACAATGCAAGAGAAAAGTGGGTTCAGGCTCGGGAGGGGGGTACATATATTTATTAATACTTGAACATATTGGAATGTACTTGTGTGCATTCATTTTTTATTCTTATGTGTTATGTTTTGTGTATAGACATTGTGAGAGAAGCCATGTTTTGGAAATGTTATTGGTGGTTCTAGGAAAATCAATATATGTGTTGGCATTTCTAAGGTATGTATTGGTAAAGGTTTTGTTGATGATGGACATGGCTTAAGTGTTATATTCTGGCTTTGTATTTGCAATGTTCTGAACCCGTGATCATGAACATGTGGGGGAGGGTTTGTAGGGACGACAAGGGGTGTGTGGGGTTGTAGGGGAGACAAGGGGTATTTCATGATTTGTATTAATCAGTTGAATGTGCATAGACTTTTCCTTTTGTGGCTGTTTTGGTTATTTGTTGTTGCTCTTTTGGATTTTCACAGTATCATATTGTCATGTATGATTTGTAAATAATGTCTTTTAAATAAAATATAAAAAGACTCCTGTTTGAATACCCGCCTCCACAAGCAGTCTATATAGCAATGGAACCACGAAACAAGTGGTTTTAAATCATTTACCAAACTGCGGCAGGCCAGAATTCGACCCCACGAACATTGTCCCGCCTCAAGAGGCCAAACAGGCGACATGTACAATGTTTGGTCTCTTGAGGCGGACAATGTTCGTGGGTCGAATCCTGGCCTGCCGCAGTTTGTAAATGATTCAAACCACTTTGAATTATGTATATATATATATATATATATATATATATATATATATATATATATATATATATATATATGCAAAAAGATCACAGTAAACAGGTGATATCAAAATATGCAAGACAATCACTATGAAAAAATAGAAGAATTCCAAGCGCTTTCGTGCCTACTCACATTATCAAGGAACTATAGTTCCTTGATAATGTGTAAATGAAATCTTCATTTTTATTCTATTTATATATATTATATTATATATATATATATATATATATATATATATATATATATATATATATATATATATATATATATATATATATATATATATATATATATATATATATATATATATATATGCAAGACAACCACTATGAAAAAATAGAAGAATTCCAAGCGCTTTCGTGCCTACTCACATTATCAAGGAACTATTCAGTTATGATATATATATATATATATATATATATATATATATATATATATATATATACATGTGTGTATTTGTGTGTGTGTACTCACCTAATTGTGGTTGCAGGGTTCGAGAATCAGCTCCTGGCCCCGCCTCTTCATTGATCGCTACTGGGTCCCTTCTCTCACTGTTTCATGAGCTTTATCATACCTCGTCTTAAAGCTATGTATGGTTCCTACCTCACCTACATCACTTGCTAGACTATTCCACTTTCTGACTACTCTATGGCTGAATAAATACTTTCTAACATCCCTTTGACTCATCTGAGTCTTCAACTTTCAATTGTGGTCCCTTGTTTCTGTGTCCCCTCTCTGGAACATCCTGTCTCTATCCACCTTGTCTATTCCACGCAGTATTTTGTATGTCGTTATCATGTCTCCCCTAACCCTCCTCTCCTCCAGTGTTGTCAGGCCGATTTCCCTTAATCTTTCTTTGTAGGACATTCCCCTTAGCTCTGGAACTAACCCTGTCGGAAACCTTTGCACATTCTCAATTTCTTGACGTGTGTGTGTGTGTGTGTGTGTGTGTAGATAGATATATATTATATATTCAGACTAAGAAGCACAAATGTCACAAGTTTCAAGGCAAAGTGTCAGAACGGGGACTGTAAAGACACAAAATAAACACCCGTAATTATGTGTTCAGTAAGAGCATAAAAAATAACTATAGCAGTTTATTTTATACGTCACACCTTGGTTCGCACAGTAATAATTTAGTCATATGTTATACAAATTTCAAAAATTCTTTAAAACGTAATTACATAGACTGAGCTTCACACTATTATGTCCCCAACTAATCCATCAAGATTATGTATGTTTCACTTGGGACGATATTGTTGATGTATGACGACTACTGACCTGTCAACAAGACACTTTTCTTACAATAAGACAGGTAGAATACACTAAGACAGGAAGGATATCAACAGTATAGAGTAAGACAGGCAGGATATCAACAGTATAGAGTAAGACATGCAGGATATCAACAGTATAGAGTAAGACATGCAGGATATCAACAGTATAGAGTAAGACAGGCAGGATATCAACAGTATAGAGTAAGACATGCAAGATATCAGCAGTATAGAGTAAGACATGCAGGATATCAACAGTATAGAGTAAGACAGGCAGGATGCCAACAGTATAGAGTAAGACAGGCAGGATGCCAACAGTATAGAGTAAGACAGGCAGGATTCCAACAGTATAGAGTAAGACATGCAGGATACAACAGTATAGAGTAAGACAGACAGGATACCAACAGTATAGAGTAAGACAGGCAGGATTCCAACGTTAAGTAACAGGCAGGATACCAACAGTATAGAGTAAGACAGGCAGGATACCAACAGTATAGAGTAAGACATGCAGGATATCAACAGTATAGAGTAAGACAGGCAGGATATCAACAGTATAGAGTAAGACATGCAGGATATCTACAGTATAGAGTAAGACAGGCAGGATTCCAACAGTATAGAGTAAGACAGGCAGGATACCAACAGTATAGAGTAAGACAGGCAGGATACCAACAGTATAGAGTAAGACATGCAGGATATCAACAGTATAGAGTAAGACAGGCAGGATATCAACAGTATAGAGTAAGACATGCAGGATATCAACAGTATAGAGTAAGACATGCAGGATATCAACAGTATAGAGTAAGACATGCAGGATATCAACAGTATAAAGTAAGACAGGCAGGATGCCAACAGTATAGAGTAAGACAGGCAGGATGCCAACAGTATAGAATAAGACAGACAGGATACCAACAGTATAGAGTAAGACATGCAGGATATCAACAGTATAGAGTAAGACAGACAGGATACCAACAGTATAGAGTAAGACAGGCAGGATTCCAACAGTATAGAGTAAGACAGGCAGGATACCAACAGTATAGAGTAAGACAGGCAGGATACCAACAGTATAGAGTAAGACAGGCAGGATGCCAACAGTATAGAGTAAGACAGGCCGGATGCCAACAGTATAGAGTAAGACAGGCAGGATGCCAACAGTATAGAATAAGACAGACAGGATACCAACAGTATAGAGTAAGACAGGCAGGATGCCAACAGTATAGAATAAGACAGGCAGGATGCCAACAGTATAGAGTAAGACAGGCAGTATACCAATAGTATAGAGTAAGACAGGCAGGATGCCAACAGTATAGAGTAAGACAGGCAGGATACCAACAATATAGAGTAAGACAGGCAGGATGCCAACAGTGAGGAATAAGACAGACAGTATACCAACAGAATAGAGTAAGACAGGCAAAATACCGACAGTATAGAGTAAGACAGGCAGGATACCAACAGTATAGAGTAAGACAGGCAGGATACCAACAGTATAGAGTAAGACAGGCAGGATACCAACAGTTTAGAGTAAAACAGGCAGGATGCCAACAGTATAGAGTAAGACAGACAGGATACCAACAGAATAGAGTAAGACAGGCAGGATGCCAACAGTATAGAGTACGACAGGCAGGATGCCAACAGTATAGAGTAAGACAGGCAGGATGCCAACAGTATAGACTAACACAGGCAGGATGCTAACAGTATAGAGTAAGACAGACAGGATACCAACAGAATAGAGTAAGACAGGAAGGATACCAACAGTATAGAGTAAGACAGGCAGGATGCCAACAGTATAGAGTAAGACAGGCAGGATACCAACAGAATAGAGTAAGACAGGCCGGATATCAACAGTATAGAGTACGACAGGCAGGATGCCAACAGTATAGGGTAAGACAGGCAGGATACCAACAGTATAAAGTAAGACAGGCAGGATACCAATAGTAAAGAGTAAGACAGGCAGGATACCAACAGTATAAAGTAAGACAGGCAGGATACCAACAGTATAAAGTAAGACAGGCAGGATGCCAACAGTGTAGAATAAGACAGACAGAATACCAACAGTATAGAGTAAGACAGGCAGGATGCCAACAGTATAGAGTAAGACAGACAGGATACCAACAGAATAGAGTAAGACAGGCAGGATGCCAACAGTATAGAGTAAGACAGGCAGGATACCAACAGTATAGAGTAAGACAGGCAGGATACCAACAGTTTAGAGTAAGACAGGCAGGATGCCAACAGTATAGAGTAAGACAGACAGGATACCAACAGAATAGAGTAAGACAGGTAGGATGCCAACAGTATAGAGTAAGACAGACAGGATACCAACAGTATAGAGTAAGACAGGCAGGCTGCCAACAGTATAGAGTAAGACAGGCAGGATGCCAACAGTATAGAGTAAGAGAGGCAGGATACCAACAGTATAGAGTAAGACAGGCAGGATGCCAACAGTATAGAGTAAGACAGACAGGATACCAACAGAATAGAGTAAGACAGGCAGGATACCAACAGTATTGATTAAGACAGGCAGGATGCCAACAGTATAGAGTAAGACAGGCAGGATACCAACAGTATAGAGTAAGACAGGCAGGATACCAACAGTATAGAGTAAGACAGGCAGGATGCCAACAGTATAGAGTAAGACAGGCAGGATGCCAACAGTATAGAGTAAGACAGGCAGGATACCAACAGTATAGAGTAAGACAGGCAGGATGCCAACAGTATAGAGTAAGACAGGCAGGATACCAACAGTATAGAGTAAGACAGGCAGGATACCAACAGTATAAAGTAAGACAGGCAGGGTACCAACAGTATAGAGTAAGACAGGCAGGATACCAACAGTATACACTATATCATGCAGGATGTTATGCTGGATACTGCATTGTTGTAATAATTTGTATATAAAATAGGGAGTTTATATTGCAAGTAAAAAGTGCTTTGTAAATGTATAATGTCAATGTTTGGGTGGACACGTATTATACATGGCCAGGTGGACACGTATTAGACACGGCCATGTGGATACGTACTAGACATGGCCAGGTGGACACGTACTAGACATGGCCAGGTGGACATGTACTAGACACGGCCAGATGGACACGTATTAGACACGGCCAGGTGAACACGTATTAGACACGGCCAGGTGGATAGGTACTAGACACGGCCAGGTGGATAGGTACTTGACGATTAACTAGGAGTGACTAAGAGTGCCTGAGAAGTTGTCCTGGAGCCAGGCTGATTTAAGTAGTGGTGTTTTATTGTTGTTGTAATGCTTAAACGTAGATTATTTTTGAGATTTTGTTGTACTCTTAAGTGGGCCCTGGCATGGACATGGCCCACGTATTGATTTGGGGGGGGGGCCTGTGTGAGTTGTGACGAGTACAGAAGTAATAGTTTCTTACCTGTAGACCGGAAGACGGCAGTGAACTAGTGTATTATTTTGTAATATGTGAAATGCGGTGAAGGTAGGTTTTGTGTTATATATATTGTTATGCATATATGTGTATATTTTTCCTGATGATCAAACCTAAAGTATTGAGCACCTGTTTAGCATTTTGTGAGTGGGCTTAGGATGTTTTTTTTTTAAATAACTTTATATTTACCCCTAAACAGGTATTTTAACCCCCTATGTCTTCCTAAACTTCGTGACACATGGTATCAGCAGTATACACTGAGTCAGGCAGGGCATGAGCAGTATAAGCTGAGGCAGGCAATGTACAGCAGTATACACTGAGTCAGATAGCAGTATCAGGTCAGGCAAGACCAGCAGTATCTAGTCAGGAATGTACCAGCAGTATACGGTAGCATCGTATACACTGAGTCAGGTATGTTGATGTGATGAAAGCAGGTGTGTGGGGAGGAGACGGCAGCCTCACTAAAATACTGGCTGTAAAATCATCCATTTTAGAACTCTCGTGGTGAGTATAACAGTGCTGGACTTGCTACTTGCATAGTCCACAGTTCGATTTCTCGTCCATTATTCTGTTTATTCACTAACAGTCAATCATTATGACTTATCTTATGTTTATAGACTATGTGGCTCTGAGAGGTATACGAATATATATTCTCTGAAAGTTGTGAGGTATGGGATGCGACAGCAGTGTCACCGTTGGTGGGAACTAGATACAACTAAGTTACTGAATTGCTGCTTGTAAAATCCTCTTAGGTAGAAGCCTCTTGAGTGAGTGGTTACACAGCTGGACCTGCTACTCGCATGGACCACGGTTCGAATCCCTGTCCCTTCTGTTAATACATTTACAGTCGTGCAGTTCTTCTTAGGGATAATGACTATATGGCTCTGAGGGTTAGAGGGATAGATGTGATAAATGGTTTTGAAAACCGACAAGTTGAAGGATTGAGACACTTATGCAACATATGGGAATCGTTACTGAAGAAACGTTTCGCCACACAGTGGCTTCATCAGTCCAATACAAAGCTGGAAGGTATAAAGAGAGGAGGAGTTTGAGATAATCAGTCCCTCAGCCTGGAATCGATGTGTTCAGTCCATCACTCATCGATTCCAGGCTGAGGGACTGATTACCTCAAACTCCTCCTCTCCTAATACCTTCCTGCTTTGTATGGACTGATGAAGCCACTGTGTGGCGAAACGTTTCTTCAATAAAGATTCCCATATGTTGCATAAGTGTCTCAATTCTTCAAGGATAGATGTGCCATGAGAGCTGCGTTATGTCTACCTGGAGGGTGTTCCGGGGATCAACGTCCCAGCTGCCCGGTCCTCGGCCAGGCCTCCCGGTGGATCAAGGCCTGATCAATCAGGCTGTTACTGCTGACTGCATGCAATCCAACGTACGAACCACAGCCAGGCTGGTTACACACTGACTTCAGGATGTTGGATGACAGAATCATCCCAGTTGGTGGCGAGTAATGCAATGTCACAGAAGAGTTGGTTGTAAAAACAAGCAGAAGGCTCACTCCTCAGGTCAAACTAACTCATTCAGTGATAAGAATTTATTCTGAGTCTCATAGTCATGCATTAACTCAATATGATTTTAGATTTATTGCTTAAGTAGAGAATACTATGGATTTAAGAATTTTAAGCAGCTTACATATTAAACAACTTAAAACTCATACTTAGCGGCAATGATTAGTCGTTAGTGATGATAGGTGACGCTAATTGGCTGAAGCTGTTACTTGGGGAATTAGTGTGCAGTGTAATATTATTAAAAATTATTTGCTTTTGTAGTTTTTTAGAGTTAGAGCTTAATGTGTTAAAAGCACAGGTTCTATTTCTCAAGGTTGAGGTTTAATTAAAAAGTTAAAAATTCTCTTGTACAAGTGTAACAATGAGTGGTAGGTGGTTGAGGTAACATAAAGAAACAGGTTACCAACAGCGAGGAGGAGGTTGGTTGCGGTAACAAATGGGAAGTGGCTACCAGTGAAGGGAGAAACATTAAACTGAGGAAGGTTAAAGGATCAGATTTAATGGTAAGAAATCGCTTTTGTATTCACCAGGATGAATATACTTCAGTGGTCAACGAGGATAAAGGTATCTTTAACTCCTTTACTAATAAGATTTTTCGTTGTCAGTGACTCCTTGTTACATATAATAGATATATGTAACAGGGATAGGAAGGTGAGACAGAGGATGTTTCCATAGTTGGGTAAAACATGTCAGGTAGTATATAAACAAGTCCATTATCTGCCTCAGTGCTGGGAAAATGATATTGGGAAGGGTAGGAGACACGAACTTGTAGCTAAGATCAGGACTGCTACAGATTTAATTAATTAGCGTCAAGTGGGGCATTTGAGACCAGACGGAGTAACTGAGACCAAGACGAGGTAATTGAGACCAAGACGTGGTAATTGAGACCAAGACGTGGTAATTAAGATCAAGACGAGGTAACAGAGACGAAGACGATATAAATTAAGACCAGGTAGAGGAAATGGCTTTTAAAATTATTTATATGCTCCCTGCAGTTTTAATTAATTAGATTAATATGATAAATTAGTGTATTATTTATATTAAAAAAAATATTTTATTAATAATTTGTATTTAAATTAATATTTTTCAGTTTCTATTGTTTTTCTAGTCTAGGTATAGGTAAAAGCTTAAGTATTCTAACTGCCGAACCATCTTCTAGAATTTACTAAGAACTGTATGAACCAACGACCACCTTCTGTCCATTGCTTAATAATTGTACCCTACAGGAAGGGTATAATTATTAAGCCATAAGTAAGGTTGTAGTTAGGAGCAAATGTGACCGCATGAAGGAGTATTTGATACCTCCAATATTAACTCTATTTTATATTTCATATTTCACCTGGGCAAATATGTGTCATATTTATATGAAACCTAGAATATTAACTGTTTTATATGTTATATGGTATACTATACATAACTGTTTCTCTTGTGTACATGAAGACCATAAGGACCTGGCGAATGCGTTGATAGCATTGTCAAAAGGTATGTTACGAAGAGATGTTACCGGAGAGAAGTTTACAGCAGCGTATCACTGGAAGGTTCAAATAACGTCGAGAAATTGGAAGGAAAACAACCATCCTTCGAAATGAAGAAATGGCAATAACACTAAATGTAGTTTCTCTAGGTGATTTTGAAATGGCGGTCGATGTCAATAAGTTGAGAACATTTGTCAAAGATAATCTGGACCGCAATCAGTGTGTTTTGATAATCCTCCAGGCACTGACTGGGCACGTGGATTCCAGAAGAAACATGAGAATCTAGTATTGACTCGCATCTGCTAAAACACCTTTCGAAAGCGTGCAATTGTTACAGAAACGAATGTTTCTACTTCGATCGCCTGGGCCAGACAGTTAATGGTATACCTCCAAACAACAGCAGCAATTACGACGGAACCAATCTGACTGACGACCCAGGAGGCAAGTTGCTGATCTTCAGGAAAGGCGCAAAGCATGCTGGAAGGATAATGAAAACTACCAAAAGTTCGACGTCCATTGTTTTTGCTGTAATTGTTGCTGGTCAAGTTCTTGATCCGTATATTATTTGTAAGGATGCAAGGCTTCAAGTTTCAAGTTTTCAAGTTTCTGCAAAGGCTCTGGAATGGTTGGATCCAGATACATTTTTTTGATTCGTCTGAAACTAAAGCATTTATAAGAGAGAACCGAGCACTCACATCAATTGCAAAGTTGTTAAACTGTGTTAGCAGAACAAAACCAGAGTGATTTTTTTACCCAACTCAGAGCAGTTGCAACAGCCCCTGGATGTCTCCGTGTACGGTTCTCTTAAACATGACTGGTGGAAAGTATTAACCGATAGGAAGGAAGGTAAAAGACGACATGCAACTTCTTTCTAAAAAAACGTCACTTAAAAAAATGCTTCTGGATTACCTAAAGCAGAAAATGGAAAACCAGATTAAGGCAAAGAGTTTCTCGTGAAAAGGCAACTAAGGTATCCGCAGGAAGAATAATCAGTCTTGCAGATCTAGCGGCACGAGGAAGTGTCGTCTAATCAACAGCAATACCAAACTCCTCAGCACGAGGCACCACACCAAAACCGGTGCCCAGAGAGTCATCTTCCATGGCATCTCCAGCAGCTCCTCATCAGACTTGAATGATCTAGGTGCTGAAATACTTGATGATGAACTAAATGAAGTGGCAGACCTAAGAGAGTGAAGCACAAAGAACAGGGTGACTATGTTTTTATTAAATCTGGGAGTCGTAAAACAGCATACCACTACGTTAGTAAGGTCATACAGAAGGTTGAAACACCTGGCAACTGAAAAATTACTTATACAAATACAGAGATCTCTAAGAGCATAGACGCTTCTCAGACCCTGGAATTTTAAGTTCGAGTAGTTTAAGATCATTACGACACTGATGAATGAGATATATTTAGGAGGGTTAAGGGGCCGAAAGTTAAGGATAATTACAAAAAACAAAAAAACATTGCTTTTTCAAGCAAACAGTTTATGGGGTTTTGTTACCCGGTAGAGCGAGAGAGAAGAACAATGGTTTTTGTGTTTATGTTGGCAACAATACTGTAGTATTCTTTTCATTAATAATGAAGTATAAATATCAATATTATTTTATTAACAGCAAATGCCTCACACCAGAGGCAAGTGAGACCAATTTTCTTTTGTACTATTCTAGCAACGTAACTGTGTAGCCTAAGAAAGCACTGTTGTATTTTTTCTTAAATAAAAGGTTGAACAGAATACTATGAACTTTTTATTTATGTTACCATGTGAATAGCTTTATATTTTCCGTCTCAACTGACCCACTGAACATGAGGTCCAAGTGAGGGGTCCAGATCATATGCAACATTTTTCCTAGAAAAGAAGTAGGTAATGAATGGCTGTTTAGGACATTTGGTGTAAATTGCTGGCTAGAAAAGTTCTGCAAAGACCTTGCAGTCAAATTCATTAACAATTGTGATAATTTAAATGGCAAGCATATAAATACAAGGGTTTGCGTGTATCTTTCTGGTGCAAAAGTAGTAGTGTTACCCAACGCCGTCGAGGGAGCCGCTGCTGAGTTGTACAAGACTTTAAACTTGTCTAAGATACTGTACAAGTATGGATGTGTATATATGGGAAACAAATGATCGCAACACTAGGGATGAAAGAAGTTAAAATTGACTGGATATCTGAGGAAACTGTTCAAAAAAAAAAAAAACATGATAAAGTTAATAATGAAGGCATAGGTTATAATCAACAAACAGAGAGAGACAGTGGAGGCAAGTGATTAACTTCCTTATGGTCTACTATTCTAACAGTAGGAGTGCTAGAAATAAGGTAAATGAGCTAAGATTAATGTGTGTCCAGGAAGCATAGATATTACTACATTAACAGAGACCTTGGTCAGCTTGAAAGACTAACACATGCCTGCTGAATGCCACATAAAAAGGTATAAATTATTCGTATAGATATGGTCACCACTAAGGGCGGTGGAGCGGCGTTATACATTAGGGATAATTTAAATTGTTGCATTAGACAATATATAAAAGTAGTGATGAACATTGAATATTTTTAGCTACAGTTTCTCAAGGGACGTGAAAATTTAATTGTGTGTGTGTGTGTGTGTGTGTGTGTATGTGTGTACTGACCTAGTTGTGGTTCCAGGGGTCGAGTCATAGCTCCTGGCCCCTGTGTGTGTGTGCGTGTGTGTGTGTGTGTGTATGTGTGTGTGTGAGTATGTGTGTGTGTATGTTTATGTGTGTGTGCGTGTGTGTGCGTGTGTGTGTGTACACGTGTATGGTATTAAATTGCTAAGACATCTAGATACGAAAAGGATATTTTTAATGATGATTTTTAACTTTAGCAAAAATGACTGGAGAAATTTGAAAAAAAAAATCGTGAATCTTGCAAGTTTCCTGACAGGTTTCAGAATTGCTTTTAAAGCAGTTTGGAATAACCTGCTCGTCTTGGGTCTTACAAATAATGATGAACTTTGAAAAAAACTATTACAGCTCACTCAATGCAGCCTACCTGTGCCTTTACTGTTAATTATGGACCAGACCATCATAGATGCTGGATGTTCAACGATGCTCACCACACATTCACGATGTAACTTCTCAGTGACACGTCTTCTTACAAACCGAGATTCCTCAAACATTACTTAAAACACCGATTCATAACTGAAACAAACCTGCAAAAGATATTTGTAGAATGAAAAATGTCAAAGCCTGACTCGCAAATTTTTGTCCAACTTTCAAATAACTATGTAAAACAGCCAAAAAAAAAAATTCGTAATTATCACTCTTTGTATTATCGATTTCCAGGCATCTGCTTTTAAGGTAGAATACTTCTTTGCCCATTTTAAAAGCTTTCAATCGCTGTAGGGGTAAACTTGAGTTTCTTACATGGGCAATAAGTTTTTAGTCCTAAGTCACGTGATCGTCTTCTCAGAGTTCTCATTGAAACAGGAATATTCTCTTGGTTCAACCGGTGTTTAAGTTGCTCCACTGACAATCTTCCATTGGTAAGTAGCTCCTTTCAATAAGTCGATCTGCTCTTGGAGTTGTTATCCTTTTCCCCCATAGTTAATAATTAACTCCAACCTGTCAACAGTACTCTTTGAAACTTCACCTTAAAAGCTATTTTTCTATGAGAGTAACACGTTTCTGTCAGTAAAATGTTTCTGTCAATAACACGTTTCTGTCAGTAACACGTTTCTGTCAATAACAAGTGAATTTGACTATTCTTTTACAGTGACATGTCTTTTGTCTTACCCATTTTTATGTAATTATGATTTGGCCACCCAGCTCTGGTCGAGTGAGGGTGTGCTGAGCCCAGTACTGACACCTGGCGGTACTTAGCAAAAACTTGGTTTTCTGTAAACATGGCGTCGGCCGGCAGACGCAAGCTGGACACAGTATGCATAGACATGGTGACGGGAGTTCTACACCCAGCTACAGCCACTACAGTTCTTCCCAACATTCTGAGAGACGTGTATGACATAGAGACAGTAGATTTGTATGGAGTGGCTTTGAACAGCGTCAACAGGATATTCGTCAAACTCTTAACAGCGGAAGTGTATGAGAGACTTGTTGATCATCACCAGGATAAAGTATACACTGTACATAAGGGATTACAAGTACGTTTGAAGGACGTGTCTCGCACTTACACGTGGGTACGTCTTAAGGATGTCCCGGTCGAAGCGGACTCTGTGGACATCAGTGAAGTCTTCAGTGCATATGGAATTATACACGCTGCCATGGCTGGGAAGTGGAGTGAGGGACCTCTGGAGGGCCTTTTCAAGGGGTCCTTTACCCTGAAGATGACGCTACGTAGACCAATACCATCCTATGTTGTCTTGCCTGCCTTTAGAACCCAGGTCTACGTAACATATATGGGACAACGTAGGACATGCCGGTTGTGCGGGGCTTACGAGCATGTGGTTGCTGATTGCATGAAGAGGACAGGACAGCGAGCGGACGCAGGACATCGGGAGCAGGACGTGAAGGTGCACAGGGAAGTGCAGGAACCATTGGAAGATAAGGAGGATAGACCAAGATTGTGGAGTGAGATAGTTGAGGGAACTGAGGAGGTGTGTGTCACGTTGCCTAAGGCCCCTGAGACAACGGTGGGTGGAGCCAGGAGTGATGCAGATACAGGCACTGGCGAGGATTTACCATTGGAGGAGGTGTTGCGGGGAATCATGGTTTAGAAGAAGCAGTAGGGTAGGAATGGTGGAAGGTTTGGTGAGTAACAGTTTGGAGATGCAGACCTTGGTGAGAGAGCAAGTGACGGTTGAGGTGCATCAACCTGAGAGTGATGGAAGTATGGAAGTGGTATCTGGGTCTCTTAAAAGGTCAGGCACTGTCTGATAGCGAGGATGTGTTGACCCCTGCTCAGAGGACATGTAAAAAGTCATTGGTGGAAGTTGCGAGGAAGGACTTAGGAGTGTTGAAAGATCGGGAAAAAGTCAAGGGTGGGAAGCAAGTGGGTAAGGCAGGAAGTAAGGGAAAGTCGGCTTCGCAGCTTCCATCAAGGCCAGTGTCTAACGATTAACGTAAATGGTTTGAGGGATGAGATTAAGAGGGCGTGGGTGGAATGTACTTTGAGGCAGCACGGAGTGACTGTGGCTTTCATACAGGAGCATAATTTTAGGTCCGGAAGTGAGTTGCGATTGGTTGGTTATAAGGTGTTTGCAGGGTCGTCAGGGAAATTAAAGGGTGGGGTTGTGGTGGCGGTTGCTGAGTCAAGCCCTTTTAAATTATTGGCCTGGGTGGAGTGTGGGGGGTAGGATAGTAAGAGTGGAGGGGGAGTGGTGTGGGGTGAGGGTCTGTTTCTTGGGTTTATACATGCCGGCGGAACAGTCTAGGAAAGTAAAGGTGGATTTTGTGCAGGAATTTTTTATTTATGCCTTTAGGGGTTTGCCGGGTGTAGCTATTGTTCGGGGTGATTTTAATTGTGATTCGGGAGAGGGATGTGGAGCCCAGGGGGGTGGGTTGTGTGTAGGTGGCATTGCAGGATTTACTGAGAAGTGCAGGGTTGGGGGAGCATACATTTGTTAGGAGGAGATATGGGGCTAGGTTGGGTAGAATCTATGTTACTGGGAGCGTTATGGTGGGTCGTGTTCGATATTTAGATGTGGGTTTTTCTGACCACAGGGGGGTGTTGGTGGAGGTGGATTGGATGGGAGTTGCAAAGTGGTATAGGGGTTATTGGAAGTTAAATGTCAGGTTGTTGATGGGTGTGGATAAGAGGGTTGAGTTTGAGGAATGGTGGACTAGGCTGTGGGAGAGGGGTAGGCAGGTGGAAAATTTGGTGGAATGGTGGGTGACTGTGGGAAAACCGCAAATACAGACGTTTTACCAGAGGTTGGGTAGGGAGGAGGCGGGTTGGAGGTATGGTATGCAAAATTACATAGAGGGGCTGTTACAGAGTTGTTATGTGCCGGGGGGGGGGTCATAGGGTAACAGGGGAGATTAGGGAATTGAAGGATAGGTTGATTGAAATTCAGAATGAGAGATTATGGGCTTGTAGAATGAAAGCTGGTATGGATGATGTATAGTGGGGGGACAGACCCTCCAAGTATGTATTGGGGAAGTGTAGGGTACGTAGGGAGGTGATGACGATGGAATGTTTGGATGTAGAGGAGAGATTGGAAAGTTTTGAGAGGGGCATGAAAATTCTGAAGTACGGAGGCGATGGGTGTGTATGTGGATAAATGGTTTGCTAAGCATATGAGTAGCGTGGATGTAGGGATTGGGGAGAGGGAAATTCTTCAGGGGGGATTTTGGGGAGGTTGGGGGAGGGGTATAGGGAGTGAATGGAGGGGATAATTAGTGCGGAGGAGGTATGGGAGGTGGTGAATGGACTGAGTAAAGGTAAGGCTCCTGGTATAGATGGATTAGCGAATGAATTTTATAGGGAGAAATGGGATGTAATGAGGGGCTGTGTGGTTGAGGTGATGAATCGCATGAAGGCAGAAAGGGTGATGGGGAGAGAGATGGGAATGGGAGTGGTGGTATTGGTGCGGAAGGGAAAGTTAGGGAACATGTTAAGTAATTATAGACCTCTGGTACTAATGAACACAGGTTACAAGATATTCGCAAAAAATATTGGGAAACAGATTGAAACGTGTGCTTGATGGGGTGATTGCAGAGGGGCAGGGGGAAATACTGGGGAGGGGTGTGATTAAAGGTCATGAGAGAATTAAAGCGTTTATAGACAGCGGCGTGGGGGGGATTCTAGCATATGACAGTGTGGAACGGGAGGTACTGTATGAAGTGATGAGGAGGCAGGGTTTTGAGGAGGAGATTGTGGGTTGGGTACAGTTGCTGTATCTGGGTGCATGAGTTAGAGTGCAGGTGAATGGTAGGTTAGGGGGTGTGGTTCCGATGGGTATGGGTCTGCGACAGGGGACAACCCTGTCGCAGATTTTATTTGCATGTGTGCAAGATCCGTTTTATAGGTTAGTGGAGAGCGGGGTTAGGTTGGGTCTCGTGGGGGGGGGATCGCGGGTATCGTGAAGTTTGTAGATGACACAATGATGCTCGTGGGGCATGAGGTTGGTTTAGGGACGGTTAGGAGGATTTTACGGTTATTTTGTTTGGCTACAGGGATGAGGGTCAATGGTGCGAAGTCGAAGCTGATGGAGGTAGGGTCCTGGGTGGGCGGGGGGTTGGGGCAAGGGTATAGGTGGCTCATTGTGGATAGTATTACTATATGTGGCATAGTGTACATGAGGGATTGTACTAGAGCAAGGGAGGTGAATTCGGGATGTGTGGTACAAAGGGCGAAGGAGCGTATGTATGGAGGGCAGGTGATCTCACTTTGAGACAGAGGGTGATTGCAGTAAATACCTTGATCTATAGTAGAATTTGGTATGTGGCGAGCATCTACCCTCTGTTGCAGAGGGATGTGAAGGATTTAGAGTGCAGAGTGTTTAAGTATATATGGACATATGGTAGGCATTGGCTGAGGAAGGATATTGTTAGGAATAGGGTTAGGTTGGGTGGTTTAGGTTTAATTTGGTTGGAGCGTAGATTTGTGTGTATGTATGTTAAACGTTGCTTAGTGAGGAGAGGGGGGTTGGGGGGCATGGGGAGGATGGGGTGGGGGTACTGAGGAAGGTAGGTGAGTGGTGGGAGGGTAAAGATTTGGAGTATTGTAGAGATTTGTTGAGGAGCTTGATGGTGATGGCGGATTCGCATAAATTGAAGGTAAGTGTAATGATGAGAGTGGGTGGAGTTGAGGGGGTTGTGGAATGTGCTGCGGTTTACCCTGTATATGACTGGGTGGGGATATGGAGGGGGTTTCAAGAGTTGAGGTTAAGGGCAAGGGATCAGGAGCAAATGTATAGGTTTTTGCATGGGGCAGTAGCGTCAAAGGCAGTGTTATTTAGTATGGGTTTGGTAAAGTATGGGTGGTGTGGGAGGTGTGGTATGTTGGAATCTGTGTTGCATGTGGTCTATTTTTGTGAAGCTTTGGGGTCGGTGAGGGAGTGGATGGGAGGGGGGTCCGCAAACTTGGAGGTGGGGGTATAACGACGTTGAGGGCATTGTACCTGGATCTTGGGGGGATAAAAGGCAGGGAGAGGAGGGGACTCATGTATTGTCTGGTGGACTTCGTGTGTGGGTCGTGGAGATTGCGAGAAGCGGGAATTGGGGAACGAATGAGGGCTTTGGCGGCTTGCATGTATCGTACGAAGTGCAGAAATAGGCAGGTGTATGGGAGGGGTTGGGAAAAGGGATTTACAGAAGTCTATAGGAATTTGAGTGTGGGAGAATTATTGACGGGTTCGGCTGGGGTTTAAAGGGGCTTGACTCGGAGGGAGCTTAGGAGAGGGGTGTGGTAGAGGGGTTTTGGTGCAATTGGTAGAGGTGTGGCGAGGTTGGGGGGTAGGGGGGTTGGTAGGTGTGGGGGTACGAATGACCTTTTCTGTTGGAAGACTGGGATGACGGGGTGACTGTTAGGTGAGGTGAAGTGTATGGTCTTGTGTATGGAAGGGGGGAGGGGGATTGCCGGCATTGCATTTGGTGGGGGATGTCAGGGGGTTAGGCGAGGGTTTGCCTGTCCTGAGCTGTGTGCATGGGGTTTGAGTGGTGTGCAAGTAGTTTGTTATTTATTATTATTATAAACGGTGCCAGGTATTGAAACGTGCATGGAGAGATCCGTGGACTTATGTCTGGTTCTGGGATCTGATGTTGGCAGGATGCAGGTGATGTGGTCTGTGCAGTGGCGTGGATGTTTTGGATTATGTTTCTTGTGTTAAAGGTAAATCACTGTACCATGTAGGTTTACATGTATGAGTACGTGACTTGATGATATGGTGGAATGGTGATATATGTCATATCCATTGTGTATTAGGAGAGACATTGGAGTTGCTGATATATTTGTATGCCCAACTGTAGGGTCTAAAATTTTGTGCATTGTAATAGCATTGAAGTATCGTGTTCTTGATACAATTGGATTATACTAATTATGGTTTATTTACATTGAGTTACTTCAGGGGTTTACTCCTAATTTTGGGGTGTAATTGTTTGGACATTTTGTACTAGTAAATTATTTATATTACAGGTGGTCATGTGTATCATGTATGTATGGTTAAAACTTATTGGTGGAAGACAACTTTGCATAACATGTAACAGTTTTGTTGCAAGGAGGGGGGGGGTAATTATTTTTTGGGTTGGTTTCTATTATTGCACATTATGATCAGTTGCTAAAGTATGTTTTAAATTTATTTGAATGTTCGGATGTTGCAAAGGTTGGTGTCGAAATAGTTGGTACCTATTGGGAGTACATTGTGTAATGGAACATAATGGGTGGTGGGATATGTATGAGCAGTTAATGTTGGTAATGTGTTAATTATATCACTAGTGGTCATAAGCTTTTGCAGGTATTAATTACAAATCAATATAATGTAAGACAAAACTAAGTTGGAAGCATCGTGTTCTAGATACGAAAGAGTACTGTAAACTTTTGGTTACTTAACTTGTACTTCCGGGGTTTACTCCTAGTTTGGGGTTTATTGCGTTTAGGCATTTCTATGCTATGAATATTATTTTCATCACATGTGGCCATGTGCATTTGTATATTTGATTAAAACTCAATAAGGGGAAGACAATATGTGAAACTTGTACCAGTTTTCTGTTATTGCATTTTTGTAAGGTTGCTAAAGTATGTTTTCATTTATTGTATATTTGGAATTTGTTCACAAGTTGGTGTGTAACTTGTTGGTTACCTTTGGGTATAATTTTGTGTGTAATGATACATAAATGGATGTTGGGATATGTATACACAGTCGCTGAGATTGTTAATGAATTATTTATGGACATATAAATTTTATGTATGTATTGATTTAAACCAATAAAATGTAAAAAAAAAAAAAAAAAAAATATGACTTTTTAGTACAATTTCAGTAAGAAAAAGGACAAACGAATTAAAAATAACCACAATTAATTGGGAAATACATTTAAAGAAATGTAAACAGAATACACAAAGAGAATAACAAAAGTTTATCTTTTTAACTTTAGTAATGTATACAGGAGAAGGGGTTACTAGCCCCTTGCTCTCGGCATTTTAGTCGACTCTTACGACACGCATGGCTTACGGAGGAAGAATTCTGTTCCCCTCCCCTATGGAGATAAGAGGAAATAAGAACAAGAACTAGTAAGAAAATAGAAGAAAACCCAGAGGGGTGTGTATATATATGCTTGTACATGAATGTGTAGTGTGACCTAAGTGTAACTAGAAGTAACAAGACATACCTGAAATCTTGCATGTTTATGAGACAGAAAAAAGACACCAGCAATCCCACCATCATGTAAAACAATTACAGACTTTCGTTTTACATTCCTAGGTAGTAGGTTGGTAGACAGCAACCGCCCAGGGAGGTACTACCGTCCTGCCAATATATATATATATATATATATATATATATATATATATATATATATATATATATATATATATATATATATATATATATATATATATATATATATATATATATATATATATGAGTGTAGTTTATATGAATCCTTTGTAATTTTCAGAACTAACAATTTCTCTATTTATATCTTACTGCTAGTCTTCGAGATATATTTTTTTTCCTAAACGCTTCATAAATTCTGCAGTCTTAAGGAGGAATTTTATCATTTTGTCTAAAAGTAAATTAATTTACTTCTCCGAGGCTATGGGTCCCTATATTTCACTTATATTTTCATTTTAGAATCCATTAACCCCAAAATCCTTATGTTATAAAGGATATTTGTCTAATTTTCTATATTTGAATTGTTTTCTTGATTAACCTAATACTTACTAAAAAATATCTTACCTAAAAATATACTGGTTTTGAATCTGAGCAACTTTTATTGAATTATATTATCTGATAAAACATATAATTTCGCAGCAATTTAGCAGATAAAATCTTAATACCTGTGGATATCTTTAAAGGTTGTGGGTAATAATGGCGCGTTTTGTAATGGAACTTTTATGAGTGTTTGCATTAATATTTTTTACTTATCTGCTAGTTATCAAATTAGTTTTTGTTTACTGTTTTTTATCTTAAAGTTAACGAGCAAAAAATACCAATAATAAGCTGTAGTGTTGTTAACTTTGGAGATTTATGTAAAGAACGAGGTTTCAGTTAACTAACATTGTGAGTAAATTAAAAGTTCACTGCAAAGTTGCAAATTCAAGCTCTTCACCAAGATATTTTAAATGAATGAGCTCAAGTATGATGTATATAGAATCAATACAAACAAACAGTCCTAGTCAGTAATGACACCCTGTGCAACTGAGAGGTGTTAACTGAGAGGTTTTAGAGCGTTGCACTAGCAGGCTACCAGAACAAAAACTAATTGAAATATTTCGATTTGTTGATAATGTTAACCTAAGATGGTGTCATTTGCATAATTTTGTGTACAATTCCGATTACCGCAGTGGTACAACATCCCGTTCAGGTTTTTTTTTTTAACGTGTGTGAGAAAACGCCCGCTAAAAATGTCCTGATATGCCCAGTGTTGTTAAGTAAAAGGACACATGTACAAGTAATGAGACATTTTTCTATGGCAATAAAATGGCATTAGTTGCACATGTATCCTTTTATCTAACATATTGTCGGTAATTCTACCAACATTATTACATTGCTCAGTGTTGCCTCTTCTAAGTCAGCTAGTTTTTTAATTGTTGCATAATTATACGGAATTATAAGTTAGTTAAAGTTATCTTATCCTAGGAAAACCTAATCAAACCAAGGAAAGCATATATTAAATACCAAAATTTTAGCAAGCAGAAATTAGAAAATATGTTAGAAACGAAGACTTGTGGACTTTTAAACCAGAGATCACTAGAAGACTGACTGAATTACTTTAATAGATCTATTAATAAAAGAATAATAATATTTGATCTTTCCAAACTATCCAAAACTATGAATATTTCTTAATTCTACAGGAAGCTACGATACACAAATAACACGCACGTAAAAGACGGAAACTTATGAAGACTTTACGGTCCGACTGTGACCATTAACACAAGCCATTTATTAATTGTCCAAGTCAGGCCGAAACGTTGACGTAAGTTTTAGTGTCCCACGTGCGGGTTAATAGTGTATTGTACCCCACTTTGTGGGGCGAGGGCTGCAAGTTAGCCCTTAAAAAACATGTGTATGGGATGTTAGTTTCGTAGACCTACCGGCCCATGCTAGGCTGTTAGATTTACTGGCCCATGCTAGGCTGTTAGATTTACTGGCCCATGCTAGACTAGTAGACCTACCGGCCCATGCTAGGCTGGCAGACCTGCTGGCCCCATGCTAAGCTGGCAGACTTAGTGGCCCATGCTAGGCTGGTAGACCTACTGGCCCATGCTAGGCAGCTAGACCTACTGGCCCATGCTAGGCAGCTAGAACTACTGGCCCATGCTAAGCAGCTAGATCTACTGGCCCATGCTAGGTTGGTACACCTATTAGTCCATGTTAGGCATGTAGACCTACTGGCCTATGCTAGGCTGGTAGACCTACTGGTCCATGCTAAGCATGTAGACCTACAGGTTCATACTAGGTAGCTAGGCCTACTGGTCCAAGCTGGCATGTGACCTACTTGGCAATGCTAGGCAGCTAGACCTACTGGCCCATGCTAGGCTGGTAGATCTACTGGCCCTTGCTAGGCATGTAGACCTTCTGGTCCATGCTAGGCTGGTAGACCTACTGGCCCATGCTAATCTGGTAGACATACTGGTCAATGCTTGGCAGGTTGACCTACTGGTCCATGCTAGGCTGGTAGACCTACTGGCCCATGCTTGGCTGGTAGACCTACTGGCCCATGCTAGGCTGGTAGACATACTGGCCAATGTTAGGCAGGCAAACCTACTGGTCCATGCTAAGCTGGTAGACCTACTGGTCCATGCTAGACAGGTAGACCTACTGGTCCATGCAAGGCAGGTAGTCTTACTGGCCCATGCTAGGCAGCTAGATATACTGGCCCATGCTAAGCAGCTAGATCTACTGGCCCATGCTAGGTTGGTACACCTATTGGTCCATGTTAGGCATGTAGACCTACTGGCCTATGCTAGGCTGGTAGACCCACTGGTCCATGCTAAGCATGTATACCTACAGGTTCATACTAGGTAGCTAGGCCTACTGGTCCAAGCTAGGCATGTAGACCTACTTGGCAATGCTAGGCAGCTAGACCTACTGGCCCATGCTAGGCTGGTAGATCTACTGGCCCTTGCTAGGCATGTAGACCTTCTGGTCCATGCTAGGCTGGTAGACCTACTGGCCCATGCTAATCTGGTAGACATACTGGTCCATGCTTGGCAGGTTGACCTACTGGTCCATGCTAGGCTGGTAGACCTACTGGCCCATGCTTGGCTGGTAGACCTACTGGCCCATGCTAGGCTGGTAGACATACTGGCCAATGTTAGGCAGGCAAACCTACTGGTCCATGCTAAGCTGGTAGACCTACTGGTCCATGCTAGACAGGTAGACCTACTGGTCCATGCAAGGCAGGTAGTCTTACTGGCCCATGCTAGGCAGCTAGATATACTGGCCCATGCTAAGCAGCTAGATCTACTGGCCCATGCTAGGTTGGTACACCTATTGGTCCATGTTAGGCATGTAGACCTACTGGCCTATGCTAGGCTGGTAGACCTACTGGTCCATGCTAAGCATGTAGACCTACAGGTTCATACTAGGTAGCTAGGCCTACTGGTCCAAGCTAGGCATGTAGACCTACTTGGCAATGCTAGGCAGCTAGACCTACTGGCCCATGCTAGGCTGGTAGATCTACTGGCCCTTGCTAGGCATGTAGACCTTCTGGTCCATGCTAGGCTGGTAGACCTACTGGCCCATGCTAATCTGGTAGACATACTGGTCCATGCTTGGCAGGTTGACCTACTGGTCCATGCTAGGCTGGTAGACCTACTGGCCCATGCTTGGCTGGTAGACCTACTGGCCCATGCTAGGCTGGTAGACATACTGGCCAATGTTAGGCAGGCAAACCTACTGGTCCATGCTAAGCTGGTAGACCTACTGGTCCATGCTAGACAGGTAGACCTACTGGTCCATGCAAGGCAGGTAGTCTTACTGGCCCATGCTAGGCAGCTAGATCTACTGGCCCATGCTAGGTTGGTACACCTATTGGTCCATGTTAGGCATGTAGACCTACTGGCCTATGCTAGGCTGGTAGACCTACTGGTCCATGCTAAGCATGTAGACCTACAGGTTCATACCAGGTAGCTAGGCCTACTGGTCCAAGCTAGGCATGTAGACCTACTTGGCAATGCTAGGCAGCTAGACCTACTGGCCCATGCTAGGCTGGTAGATCTACTGGCCCTTGCTAGGCATGTAGACCTTCTGGTCCATGCTAGGCTTGTAGACCTACTGGCCCATGCTAATCTGGTAGACATACTGGTCCATGCTTGGCAGGTTGACCTACTGGTCCATGCTAGGCTGGTAGACCTACTGGCCCATGCTTGGCTGGTAGACCTACTGGCCCATGCTAGGCTGGTAGACATACTGGCCAATGTTAGGCAGGCAAACCTACTGGTCCATGCTAAGCTGGTAGACCTACTGGTCCATGCTAGACAGGTAGACCTACTGGTCCATGCAAGGCAGGTAGTCTTACTGGCCCATGCTAGGCAGCTAGATATACTGGTCCATGCTGGGTTTGTACACATATTGGTCCATGTTAGACATGTAGACCTACTGGCCTATGCTAGGCTGGTAGACCTACTGGTCCATTCTAAGCATGTAGACCTACAGGTCCATGCTAGGTAGCTAGACCTACTGGGCAAAGCTAGGCAGCTAGACCTACTGGCCCATGCTAGGCTGGAAGATCAACTTGCCCTTGATAGGCATGAAGACCTTCTGGTCCATGCTAGGCTGGTAGACCTACTGGCCCATGCTAATCTGGTAGTCATACTGGTCAATGCTTGGCAGGTTGACCTACTGGTTTATGTTAGGCTGGTAGACCTACTAGACCATGCTTGGCTGGTAGACCTACTGGCCCATGCTAGGCTGGTAGACCTACTGGCCCATGCTAGGCTGGTAGACCTACTGGCCCATGCTAGGCAGGCAGACCTACTGGTCCATGCTAAGCTGGTAGACCTACTGGTCCATGCTAGGCAAGTAGACCTACTGGTCCATGCTAGATAGGTAGTCCTACTGGCCCATGCTAGGAGGGCAGACCTACTCACCCATGCTAGCAGCTAGACCTACTTGCCCATGCTAGGCTGGTAGACCTACTGCCCCATGCTAGGTAAGCAGACCTACTGGGCCATGCTAGGCAGGTAGACCTACTGGTCCATGCTAGGCTGGTAGACCTTCTGGCCCATGCTATGCTTGAAGACCTTCTGGCCCATTCTAGACAGACAGACCTACTGCTCCATGCTAGGCTGGTAGACCTACTGGCCCATGCTAGGCAGACAGATCTACTGACCCATGCTAGGCTGGTAGACCTACTGGTCCATGCTAGGCATGCAGACCTACTGGTCCATTCTAGGCAGGTAGACATACTGGTCCATGCTATTCTGGTAGACCTACTGGCCCATGCTAGGCAGGCAGACCTACTGGTCCATTACACACACAACCCGCACATATAAAAGAGAGGAGCTTACGACGACGTTTCGGCCCGACTTGTCATGTCAGAGATCACAGTCATCCTATTGATTGGTCTTCTGCTAAAACTGTCTACCCTACGTCTAACTTTCATAGTCGCCGCCTTGTTGAATCCTCCCTTATACACAACTTTCCCTGTATGAATCTTAGCCCTGGCTTTGTCTCTGTTGATGCTTTCCTCTCTCATTACATTGTTAAATGCTCTAAACTTCAGAACACCCGTGACTTAACCTGATTCCTTCCCCTTTCATCTCTTCTCTCCTCTCCTTTTTTCTCCTATGGGTTTTCCTTTCTTTCTTTTCTTTTGCCTTGTATTTATCCTTTATCCTCCCTCTTTGTTCTCGTCCCACCCTTGCGGGCCGCTAGCCTCATTGCAGTGCTCCTCTAGAATATGACTGTCTCCACTACTACTATTACTACTACTACCACTTCCACTACTTTCTCCATTATTTCCCCACTCTCTGGTACCCTCCCCTGTCTGCCTGCCTATAAATACCCCTTCCCCCGTCTTTGTGTGTTAGTGTGACTTTCTAAATGGTCCAAGTCGGGCCGAAACGTCGTCGTAATCTCCTCTCTTTTATATGTGCGGGTTGTGTGTGTATTGTTCCAGTCACGGTATTGTGCCTTTTTGTTATTTATCTACTGGTCCATGCCAGGCTGGTAGACCTACTGGTCCATGCTAGGCACGTAGACATACTGGTCCATGCTAGGCAATCAGACCTACTGGTCCATGCTTGGCAGGAGGACCTATCTTCATTTTCACGTAGCTTCCCCAACCAGTGTTTTTCTTAATGTTACTCAGAGACTGCACACTTATTGTGGAATATGAAATAATGAGTCCCTTTGTCTATATGAGAGGTGTTCTGTCTATTAGCTTAGTAGACCCTACTAGGCAAGTTTTCCTACTCGAAAACTTGCTTGGCTAGTTGGCCTACTGGTGAATGATAGGTAGGTCTACTGTCCCATTTTAAGCATGTAGGTATACTGTTGCAAAATGGGAAGATATGCCTACTACTGCCACATAATAGATAGGCCTGCCAGTTTATGATAGGCAAATAAGTCTATTAGTGCATGCTAAGCAGGTAGGTCTACTGGAGCATACTATGTAGGTAGGTCTACTGGTGCATGCTTTGCAATATATCTACTATAACATACTAGACAGGTAGGCCTACTGACCCATGTTTAACAAATGGACCTACTAGCCCATACTAGGTAGTTCTGGAGCTCCATCTGAGATCTACCAGGTCCGTGTAGGTCACTATCACCCCACTGGTGTTATCTTTACCATAGAGTTAGAGAATCTACTACTGACTTGCCAATATATATATACTTATATTGTGGAGGCTAAAATCTAGGCATTGCTTAAGAATACGGAAGGAGCCCAGGAAAAAAAGGCCTCTCCGTATAATACCAACGGCACCTACTACAACGTTTTCAGGGTGGATAGACTGTTGTATTAGTCTAGTGGGTGAGGGAAGTGTTTCAGAAGGTTGCGTATTATTTACAACCCATCTTCTTAGTCATTAACCTGGCTGTTCGTCTATCACTTGATAGTAACAGAGGTGTTCTTGTAGCTTAAAACCTCCACAAAATTTAGTTTAATATGTTTATTATGTATCCCTTACCCATCCCAAGGGCGGTAGTCAAAAGATTACAAAGGCACATAATGGTTTCGAGGTCTGGGCTCCAAAGTTTCGATAACTAGGCAAATTAGAGTGTAATGAACTATTTACATGTTTATATCTGGTTATAATCGTAATGAGTTATTTATGCAGAGAGGAATTCAATCACAAAAATATTACAGTGAAGATTACATGTGATTTTGAATTACCGTATTTGTATTGCCTTATATTTTAGCAAGGTATTGTTGAATTTAAACAAGTTTAAATGGTTATTATTCATTTACAATAATCAGTTAAGATATTTTTCCAGAATATTTGGTAATATACTACTGTGGATAAAATACTTTGACATTTCTTGACCGATTCTGAGTGAGTTGTCTCTGAATTCATTCATTTTACCGCATTCCAGCAAATAATGACGCAGGATGCGACACTGGTCCATCTGGCAAAGTCTATATATAGTTATGTCGACATCAGTTAGTGCTGCAACCTCTCTGAGATACTTGTAATCCAGATGGAGCCGGGAAGTACCGACATCCAAGAGTCTACTGATTTTCTTGGATGCATTATAGACATGTAGCTCCTCCTACATGATAGAATGCTGATGGATGGATTGATTGGCGTCAGTCTCCCTCAGCCTCAAATCAATAAAGTTCAACTGAAGTTCTTTTCGTATTGTTGCACTCAAACTACTAGTTGACAGCCTAAGATTGTAATCAACTACCTTTTTGAAGGCCTTTGCTGTTTCATCAGTTCGATCACCCATCTGAAGCCCAATGTGAGACGGAATTCACAGGTGTACTCTGGCCCCCACTGTCTACAATCTTAACGTACCTGTGTCTAGCTTCTGACCCACGAATGCCAACATTGACATTCATGAAGCTAAGATCATTTATGGATAATAGAGAACTAGTTACAATTAAGGTGTCAAGCATACTGTAGATACATGGACACATCGGAGCGCAAGGAGTATAACAGTTTCAGTAAGAGTCATCACTCTGTGCCAACACCTGCACTACCAGCTGCACCAGCAGTGGATTGGTGAACAGAGCCATTAACACACGTAATTTTTGGAAGAGAATCCTGCGTGACTAATGCAGCACTATAACTTTAGGCATCATGGTTGGCTTCAAGACGAAGCTTTGCCAGTGAAGTGAGGGATATTTATGATCCATTTGGAGAAATGTTCACCTGTGCTAAAAAAAAGTTTGGAGAGGTTTCGTGCAAGATTTTGGATGGTTTGCCTGATCATTTTAACACCAAAGAGGATATTTCTTTCAGTGGCACAATCTCTGGTGCTTGGAATATCAAGATCATCCTAGGATTATCCTCATTGCAGTGTTTGAAGCCCTCCAGCTTCCAGGAATGTTCCATAATTAACCATTGATCTAATGTAAAGAAAATACATCAGTCCACCAACCTTCGCGCCTCCAGGTACTGCGTTTCCGTCTGTTTGCGATTATTTTTTGTATCTATTTTCACCTTCCGCGACGGCCTTTTTTGTTTCACGGTAGTGGTAGACCTCTAAGAAAAACACATTGGTCAGAGCTGGGTTGCAATCTCTATAAAAAACATTTCATTCATCTAGTCGATGCAAAGTGTGGATACAACCTCTAGAATTCAAACACTATACATCATTTTCACAATTTTAACATTAACTCTATACCTGGGACAAAAACCTGTCTCGGCTCTAAGTGGTATTGTCGACAGAATCTTGGTAAAACAAAGTCCAAGTAATGGGACCTCAAAGCCTAGATACCCACATTTTGTTACGTATTGTAGCCGAGGCCCATCATGCAGCTGGTTCCTGTGCCTCTGTTGGGGAGAACGACTGTTACTTATCTTCGTTTTCTCAATGTGTGGTAAGATACCAGTCTAGTACTTGGTTAAGGATGTTTTGGTGCTGGAGAATCTTGTGGCGTGAATCATAATATCATCAGCAAAGCTATATGATTCACTGTATAATTTTGTGTATTGTCATGTTAATAGAAGGTTCTGGCACAACATGAAAATGCACAGCCGGTGAGGCACTACTGAACTTCACTGATTTGGGTACTCCCAGATGGGACCTGAAGTCTTAAGACGAGACTCAAATTGGATCGGTGATTGTGCTGAGTCATCCAACCAGTAGGCCCTGGAGAGTACGACTGTCGTCATCTACAGATAACTCGTTAAAAAAAAAGTAGATTTTGTTCGCTGGCCTATCCGAGAAAAGTATCCCCGTGTTCTATAAGCCCAGCCTTCTCTACCTAACTGCATGCAAAAGCAATATTGGAAGAGTGATCAGGCTGAGGAAAGAAGGTGGGGAACTCACAAGAAACGATCAAGAGGTATGCGAGGAACTCAACACGAGATTTAAGGAGGTATTTATAGTGGAGACAGGAAGTACTCTGGGAAGACAGGACAGAGTGGGACACCAACAAGGAATATACCAACAAGTGGTCATTAAATTTTGATGCAGCAATATACAAGTATAAAAATATGCATCCATGTGTATATGTTAGTGTGTATGAATTTCTGTACATATTTGCACTTTCATATGTATACATGTGTGTGCATGTATTACGAACACTCATAGCAATTCAAGGCTTGTTGCACCTGGCCATAACCAAAGTCATCAATACTGTGAGCAACCTTGCAAGGTAAACAATAGGGTAGTTTTTTCTTTACCGTATATTCCTTCACTATTATCTACAATATTTACACTGTTAATTTATTAAGTTAGCATTATAAAAATAAGACAGAGCAAAAAAACACTTAGAGCAGGAGTAGATTGGACCAGAGCAAGTAAGAGTCGGCCACTCAGCCAGGCAGGCAGGTGTGGCACCACCTTGGCTGGGAAACCGGCTCTCACCTGATTGGTGAACCAAACTGGACAAGTAATACAGCTCTGGGGCCCCAGAACTGCTATACTCTTGAGTTGCCAGTTGGCTGGTGGGGAGAGCATTCCACTGGATGTGTGATGGACGTCGAATAAATTTTAACATACAGTATGTACACACACAAGTATGTACACACATAAGTAACACACACAAGTACATACACAAGTACATACAGTATATACTTGTGTGTTACCAATATACTCCCCATCCCTAAGACAGTAAAACAAGAGTTCAAAACAAAAGATAATTACAATTGCTATATAAAGACTTTAATTAAAATATTTCCATCCAGAGATTTGACTTGCATTACATGCAAATATGTTGTCACACTCACATTAGGCGTCATTAATATGCAAGCGCATAAACAGATCACACAGAAAACGAAACTGCTCATCACAAAGTATTGTGTAAATATACAATACTGAAAATATGCATGTGTTTCTTACCTAAACCAGTACTTTGTAGGACTACCCTTCCTCTTGATGTATTCCTTCAGTCTCCTAGGTGCTTATAAAGCTAACTTATGGAGGATAGAAAAGTCAATACCCTCCCACACCTGCTTAATGGCACTCGATATACAGTTGCAGCACTGAAGGCGGCCAAGGTCAAGTTAGCTTGTCCTGACATACAGACGGACACAATTAGTCCAATTGATTTAATCATTGGAAGTGATTATTATCACTGTTTTGTGGAAAATATAGTAAGTAAACATGATGTTCACTTGCTGAAAACAGCTGGAGGCCATATGATATGTGGTCCAATTCCCTCTCAAAGCGGGAAAGAAGCTGAAATTGATTCAGTAGAAAATGTACTAGTTACAAGAATAACTGCTGATCATGTACCACAACAAAAATTATCATTACTGCACCTAATAAGTTTCCAAACGTTCTCTGTCAGATTTATGCCCAGTGAGTTTCCAAGGCAGTTATTAAAGTATTGAAAAATCACAATAATATAGGCAATTTCTTACGTTTTTGGCAGTATGGCAAGGGGCGCTGTCTTGCACACGAACGTTGCCCTGGTACTTTTCGAATTTCTCAGACAAATAGTCTGCTAAAAGAGTACTTATGGGTGTGTATATTCATGGCGCCTTCTATAGACATACAAAGTAGTAACTCCACATCGATACTAACTACTCCAAGCAGCTGACCAGGCTGCTGGTGGCCCACTACTGGCTACATGTAGGTCACCAAGAACAAGGCGACGTCACTGAGAAGTCGCTAACCAGTTTGAAGACTTGCGTGTTGCGTCAATCTTCAAATACAGCGTATAAAATCAAATATTACCAGTAACTAATTGCGTAATCCACACAAAAATATAAAATTTATGAAATCTAGCAAAACAGATTATATATTATGTATGTAGTAGAGAAATTACGCACATCGTACAGTGTGCTGATGCATGCATGTAACAGTGCGTATGTATGCATATGTATATTTGAGTGAGGTCTGGTCACGGACTGGGCCGCGGGGGCCTTGACCCCCGAAACCTCTCCAGGTATACTCCAGCTATGTGATATATTTGTACGTTTGCGTGTGCAGGTGTATACTTATGCATATACATAATGTGTGTATATGCAAACTTGTGCATATATACAGATTATATCACCACCTTCATTATCACTACCACCATTATTACTACACCACTACTATCACTACCATACTCACCACCATCACCACCACTACCATACTCACCACCATCACCACCACTACCATACTCACCACCACTACCATACTCACCACCATCACCACCGCTACCATACTCACCACCATCACCACCACTACCATACTCACCACCATCACCACCACTACCACCATCATGTGCCAGTGTATAAATGTAATTCTATAACTTGTAACAATATAAGTAATATCACTAAGAGAAACCTGAATTATGAAGCCCATCAAATTAGGATTTTTAAAGGAATCAAGTGGAAATTATTTTCGAGAGTGGTCGATATAAAATGGAATCGAGTGCACCTGCATATTAATTGCACTACGATTTTTCACCTAGTAATAGTTGACCAGGGATTGAAATTTGAAGTGGATTGGACAAGGCGTTCTGAAGCTGTAAACAGAAACCTTATGTGGTATGAGGAAATAGGTGACGGATAAAGAGTTCGATCAACCAGTTCGTCCTTCGGGAATGTTTGTTAATATGAGTAATCAAGCAGCCGCTTGTGGTGTTCGCTCGGGCATAAACATAAATTTCTGAAATGAATAGTGATAAACCCTAATCAAAGGTTAATGGATATTATGTATTTATTCCAACAGTTTACGTGTGTACTGTGTAGCTAGTAGTATGTAGGTCTATTAACATGTTTTGACATGCGGTCTTTAACGTCTGTTAATTAGTAAATAATAATTAATAATGGATCTCACACAAAACGAAAAACGCAAAGGAGGAGCAGAGAAAATTGAAGATATAAAACAGAAGACCTTGGAAGCCAGTGCACAAAAATACTTAAAAATATAATTTTCTTCACTCAACCCCTGAAGCACTTAGTGACAACAGTCCGGGACCTTGTACGAGTGATGGTAAAGTGAACTTAATATACTCATCCCAAGAAGAACATAAAGGTAATGAGAACATTGAAACGTGGAAGATCTTGAGGAACTGAAGGATTCTACCTGAACGGTAGACAGAAACAAAAAGATATCATGATACGCAAAGCTTCAATAAATGTTCCCCAATTTTTTTTTTGTCAAAATGTTAGGTTGGAAAATTGTTACAACTTCTCTGTTCACTCAAAGAAAAATCAGATTAAGCCATTTGTAACTTATTATCGCAATCAAGAAATAAAAAAATCTATGCTTAAGAAAACCGTTAATCACAAAGATGTTGTATATCAATGGCATATATGACTGCGTGTTGTATATCAATGGTATATATGACTGCGTGTTGTATATCAATGGTATATATGACTGCGTGTTGTATATCAATGGTATATATGACTGCATGTTGTATATCAATGGTATATATGACTGCGTGTTGTATATCAATGGTATATATGACTGCATATTGTATATCAATGGTATATATGACTGCGTGTTGTATAATAATAGTATAATGACTGCGTGTTGCATATCAATGGTATATATGACTGCATGTTGTATATCAATGGTATATATGATTGCATGTTGTATATCAATGGTATATATGACTGCGTGTTGTATATCAATGGTATATATGACTGCATGTTGTATATCAATGGTATATATAACTGCGTGTTGTATATCAATGGTATATATGACTGCGTGTTGTATATCAATGGTATATATGACTGCATGTTGTATATCAATGGTATATATGACTGCGTGTTGTATATCAATGGTATATATGACTGCGTGTTGTATATCAATGGTATAATGACTGCGTGTTGTATATCAATGGTATATATGACTGCATATTGTATATCAATGGTATATATGACTGTATGTTGTATATCAATGGTATATATGACTGCATGTTGTATATCAATGGTATATATGACTGCATGTTGTATATCAATGGTATATATGACTGCGTGTTGTATATCAATGGTATATATAACTGCATGTTGTATATCAATGGTATATATAACTGCGTTTTTATATCAATGGTATATATGACTGCGTGTTGTATATCAATGGTATATATGACTGCATGTTGTATATCAATGGTATATATGACTGCGTGTTGTATATCAATGGTATATATGACTGCATGTTGTATGTCAATGGTATATATGACTGCGTGTTGTATATCAATGGTGTATATGACTGCGTGTTGTATATCAATGGTATAATGACTGCGTGTTGTATATCAATGATATATATGACTGCATATTGTATATCAATGGTATATATGACTGCATGTTGTATATCAATGGTATATATGACTGTGTATTGTATATCAATGGTATATATGACTGCGTGTTGTATATAAATGGTATATTTAACTGCATGTTGTATATCAATGGTATATATGACTGCATGTTGTATATCAATGGTATAATGACTGCGTGTTGTATATCATTGGTATACTTAACTGCGTGTTGTATATCAATGGTATATATGACTGAATGTTGTATATCAATTGTATACTTAACTGCGTGTTGTATATCAATGGTATATATGACTGCGTGTTGTATATCAATGGTATATATAACTGCGTGTTGTATATTAATGGTATATATGACTGCGTGTTGTATATCAATGGTATATATGACTGCGTGTTGAATATCAATGGTATACTTAACTGCGTGTTGTATATCAATGGTATATATGACTGCATGTTGTATATCAATGGTATACTTAACTGCGTGTTGTATATCAATGGTATATATGACTGCGTGTTGTATATCAATGGTATATATGACTGCGTGTTGTATATCAATGGTATATATAACTGCGTGTTGTATATCAATGGTATACTTAACTGCGTGTTGTATATCAATGGTATACATGACTGCGTGTTGTATATCAATGGTATATATATATATATATATATATATATATATATATATATATATATATATATATATATATATATATATATATATATATATATATGTTGCACTTTTATAACTGTAGTGTAAGCATTCCTCTGGCAAGACAGTGATGGAGTGAATAATGATGAAAGTTTTTCATTTTCGGGCCACCCTGCCTTGGTGGGAAACGGCCCATGTGTTAAAGCAAAAATATATATAACTGCTGCATGTTTCTAACATACTGCAATGAACAGAAGGGTCTGATTTGCTTATTATGTTTAGCTTTTTTAATTCTTCCGAATCGGATTCATTCATTGAAGGAATGACTGAAAATGACTCATTTCATCAGAGACTTGAAGAACACCAGAAACTTATGATGCAGAGAACTTGTACTGAAGATTATTTTCTGAAAACCAAATCTTCTGATATCAAAAGTCTGCTTTGTAATCAGATGCTAGTAAGGCGAGTCTACCTGCAAGAACAAAGTCTTCAGGTTCTAGAGAGTGATCAGGAAACGTGGATTTATAGGGGAAACTAATATGAGGCTGCATATACTCTAGGGAATATTTCAATTAATCATGGTAAGTTTTTTGAGAAAATACTGGTTTTATCATAATGATCACCTTTACGATTCTACAGAACCTTAATAACTTTGTCTTCTAAAACAATAGCAAATAAAAAATAAGAATATTCGTTTATTTATTAAAAAAAAAAAACAGTTGCAAGTGAAGTGAGGGCGGCTGGTATGTTGTCATTGCGTATTGAAACATCGCAAGATATCACCTCAACAGGCTTGTGTTTTGTTATTGCTCGGTATGTTAAGAACAGCTTTCACTAGAAACTTCTAACTGCTATAAATTATTAGTTATGTACTGGTGAGGACATGTATTAATTGCTTGTGAAAGTTTTCGAATCATGCAAAACTGATATCAAACAATGTTTTGGTAATTTTGCAGAAGTGCAACAAATATGCAAGGTCAGTCCAACAGTTTCTCTGTGTGGTTGTGCAAAAAGTCTCTAGGTATAATTCATGTTAGTGTTATGCTCACGTAGTCTCTAGGTATAATTCATGTTAGTGTTATGCTCACGTAGTCTCTAGGTATAATTAATTTTAGTGTAATGCTCACGTAGTCTCTAGGTATAATTCATGTTAGTGTAATGCTCACGTAGTCTCTAGGTATAATTCATGTTAGTGTCATGCTCACGTAGTCTCTAGGTATAATTCTTGTTAGTACTATGCTCCCGTAGTCTCTAGGTATAATTCATGTTAGTGTCATGCTCACGTATTGAATTTAGTACAGTCAGACTCTGCAAAGACCGCTATCGCAGGTGATTTCCTGTTCAAGTTACTGAACGACATTGCGGTATTAATTTGGGATTCATATACGAACGTAAGAATATCTGGCAAAATGTCAGTCACGATACTAAACACATGAATGAAAGGGGTTGGATTTGAGTGGGACTTGCACATGAGTAAATTGAATTTTCAAAGCTTATTGTTTGCGCAGCATTGAAAATTGGGTTGGGCAAATATTCTGTTAGTGGGATGGATTGTGTAGGACTTGCCTAGTATGGGCCAACAGGCCTGCTGCAGTGTTCCTCCTTTCTTATGTTCTAATCCCAGAAAATTGTTAGCCATTGGCGATACTCGGTGGTGGTCTTAAGATGTAGCTTTGAGAACAATGTATGAAGACCGTTTCGAATCAAGAATTTGCTTTACATTGAAGCTATAGTCACTATGAGAAAATTTAACAAACTCAGATTTGAACTCTAATGTACGCGCAAAAGCACCAGGATTCGTATAAAATCTGCTAAAATACGAGACCATTATGATAACTCAAATTTTCTTGCGGGTATCTAAATTGGCACTTCCTTTGTCAAAATATCTACAAACAAGCTACAGTGCACCCTCGGTTTTCGTTGAAAATTCTTTCCAGAATGCTGTTCGAGTGCCATTACCGAACGAATTTGTTCCCATAAGAACAAATGTAAATTAGATTAGTCGTTTCAGACCCCCAAAAATACACTTACAAAAGCTCTTACAAAAATACACTTACATAATTGTTCGAGTTTCGAGGTGAACGAAAACCGAGGATCCACTGTATATGGATGTTTTAAAAGTCATCAAATGGTATCTAGAACACGTGAAGAAATCAAATATTGACGCAAGAGATTTTTATTATCTTCAAAATAACTGCGGACAAGTTCGTTGTTTTAAGCGAAGGTCACTTTCCCCGTAAAAAAGCCGCTGAAAGTGAAAGTTATGGCAGGTGATGCCGGAGCGTCATACAAGCCAGTCATACTCTCTACCCTGATGCCGGAGCGTCATACAAGCCAGTCATACTCTCTACCCTGATGCCGGAGCGTCATACAAGCCAGTCATACTCTCTACCCTGATGCCGGAGCGTCATACAAGCCAGTCATACTCTCTACCCTGATGCCGGAGCGTCATACAAGCCAGTCGTACTCTCTACTCTAATTTCATTTGCCTGGAACCCAGAAACGTTTCTGAAATTGGAAACCATCTACGTCATGCCCCTGTGCTGCTAAAACTAAGTAAAAATTAAATAAAAGTTGTCGAAAGAGAAACAGAAGAACATTTGTGAAGTAAGTTAATTGAAAACATCAACACTAGAATCATTCATTCTCAGGGTAGAAAGGAACACCGTTGCTGAAGGAAAATGACGGAATGGAAGAATGGGATTTTGACACGAAATCCGATAAAGAAGATGAAATGGAATCTATAAATAAGTCGTGTTCAGCATTTAAGAACTGTGTTAGTTATTGCTGCCAAATTCTGCGCCGTTACAATTTATAAACTGGTGCTTATCATGCGACTGGCCTGGCACACAAGCACTTACACACACTATCCATTACTCAAGTTGCCTGTGAAAGAAGTTCTCCTTAAAGTTCACCAGGAACATGCTGAACAGCACTCTAACCCAGGAACACTTGTATTCCTTCTTTTTTTTAAACTGTAATTAATTGTTTTTTATGAGAATTGTTCAATTAGATTCAGCAGCATGCATGCATTTATGTGAATTTAAAATACGTATTATGTGTATTTCCATTCCTGTGGGTAATATAGATTTTCCAGTGGGAGTCTGAGGCGAATAAGGAACAGAAAGACTAAAAAGCCTTGGTAAAGATTTTTATTTCCTTAACAATATTTTGAATAAGTTGTAATGAACATCTGTCAGTTAAACTCTTGTAAAATTGGACGTGAATCAAATTCATGCCACTGAGTGTGCTAATGCAGCTCTTGACCACTGGGTTGTGCTTGTTGCAATAGCAACATCACATCCTCGTATTTTCAGTTGAATTCTGAAGGCGTCAACGTCTGCAACATCAGCTACACATTTTTTATGGCAACATTTCCTCACCAATATCAACATAAGTGGAAATCTAGCTCTTGTCCCTTCAAAGCTATTCCAATTTAAACGAATCATGCTGGACTTGCACACACGAAGCCACGAGTCCAAGTCCAGCCCAGGTTTACACCACGAAGAAACCTCAGAGCAAGTGTAGTTATAGTAACAAGTGTAGTTATAGTACCAAGTGTAGTTATAGTACCAAGTGTAGTTATAGTACCAAGTGTAGTTATAGTACCAAGTGTAGTTATAGTACCAAGTGTAGTTATAGTAACAAGTGTAGTTATAGTACCAAGTGTAGTTATAGTACCAAGTGTAGTTATAGTAACAAGTGTAGTTATAGTAACAAGTGTAGTTATAGTAACAAGTGTAGTTATAGTAACAAGTGTAGTTATAGTAACAAGTGTAGTTATAGTAACAAGTGTAGTTATAGTAACAAGTGTAGTTATAGTAACAAGTGTAGTTATAGTAACAAGTGTAGTTATAGTAACAAGTAGTTATATAACAGTGTATATAGTAACAAGTGTAGTTATAGTAACAAGTGTAGTTATAGTAACAAGTGTAGTTATAGTAACAAGTGTAGTTATAGTAACAAGTGTAGTTATAGTAACAAGTGTAGTTATAGTAACAAGTGTAGTTATAGTAACAAGTGTAGTTATAGTAACAAGTGTAGTTATAGTAACAAGTGTAGTTATAGTAACAAGTGTAGTTATAGTAACAAGTGTAGTTATAGTAACAAGTGTAGTTATAGTAACAAGTGTAGTTATAGTAACAAGTGTAGTTATAGTAACAAGTGTAGTATATAAAGTGTAGTTATAGTAACAAGTGTAGTTATAGTAACAAGTGTAGTTATAATAACAAGTGTAGTTATATTAACAAGTGTAGTTATAGTACCAAGTGTAGTTATAGTACCAAGTGTAGTTATAGTAACAAGTGTAGTTATAGTAACAAGTGTAGTTATAGTAACAAGTGTAGTTATAGTAACAAGTGTAGTTATAGTAACAAGTGTAGTTATAGTAACAAGTGTTGTTATAGTAACAAGTGTAGTTATAGTAACAAGTGTAGTTATAGTAACAAGTGTAGTTATAGTAACAAGTGTAGTTATAGTAACAAGTGTAGTTATAGTAACAAGTGTAGTTATAGTAACAAGTGTTGTTATAGTAACAAGTGTAGTTATAGTAACAAGTGTAGTTATAGTACAAGTGTTGTTATAGTAACAAGTGTTGTTATAGTAACAAGTGTAGTTATAGTAACAAGTGTAGTTATAGTACAAGTGTTGTTATAGTAACAAGTGTTGTTATAGTAACAAGTGTAGTTATAGTAACAAGTGTAGTTATAGTAACAAGTGTAGTTATAGTAACAAGTGTAGTTATAGTAACAAGTGTAGTTATAGTAACAAGTGTAGTTATAGTAACAAGTGTAGTTATAGTAACAAGTGTAGTTATAGTAACAAGTGTAGTTATAGTAACAAGTGTAGTTATAGTAACAAGTGTAGTTATAGTAACAAGTGTAGTTATAGTAACAAGTGTAGTTATAGTAACAAGTGTAGTTATAGTAACAAGTGTTGTTATAGTAACAAGTGTAGTTATAGTAACAAGTGTAGTTATAGTAACAAGTGTAGTTATAGTAACAAGTGTAGTTATAGTAACAAGTGTAGTTATAGTAACAAGTGTAGTTATAGTAACAAGTGTAGTTATAGTAACAAGTGTAAGTTATAGTAACAAGTGTAGTTATAGTAACAAGTGTAGTTATAGTAACAAGTGTAGTTATAGTAACAAGTGTAGTTATAGTAACAAGTGTAGTTATAGTAACAAGTGTGTTATAGTAACAAGTGTAGTTATAGTAACAAGTGTAGTTATAGTAACAAGTGTAGTTATAGTAACAAGTGTAGTTATAGTAACGAGATGTAGTTATAGTAACAAGTGTAGTTATAGTAACAAGTGTAGTTATAGTAACAAGTGTTGTTATAGTAACAAGTGTAGTTATAGTAACAAGTGTAGTTATAGTAACAAGTGTAGTTATAGTAACAAGTGTTGTTATAGTAACAAGTGTTGTTATAGTAACAAGTGTTAAAGTTATAGTAACAAGTGTGTTATAGTAACAAGTGTAGTTATAGTAACAAGTGTTATGTGTGTTATAGTAACAAGTGTTAGTTATAGTAACAAGTGTAGTTATAGTAACAAGTGTTATATAACAGTTGTATATCAGTAAGTAAGTGTAAGTTTATAGTAAAAGTGTAGTTATACGTATATAAGTGTATTAGTTTATAGTAACAAGTGTTGTTATAGTAACAAGTGTTGTTATAGTAACAAGTGTTGTTATAGTAACAAGTGTAGTTATAGTAACAAGTGTACAGTGGCTTTGGGAGATGCAAATCTTGAGTCACGAATCAATCTTAGCTGATATAATGATTTATTTTCTTTTACAAGTATTTCGTACCATGTGCAATGGAAGAAACTTCTCAGTTAATATTTTAGTTATAGTTCTTGATATGCTGGAATATTGCTGATTATTTTGTTCATATCTAACAAAACATTTGAGTTCAGTTGCTCTAGTAATTAAATTTCTACCTGTTTGTCCTGTGCATGGTTCGATGCAGTTTTAGCGACGAATTTCGTAAGCAATGGGTACAATGTGGCATGCACTAAGTACGTTACCTTTATTCCTTGTAAATCACACAACCACATTTTGCATTCCTTTTATTATTATCCAAAGCCTGATATTCTATTCCCGTATAATCGACGGAGCCCTACGACTGTACTGTGAATACCTGCCAGTTATAAATGTCAACCAATCAGGATGAAGGATTGAAATCCAGAGGAGTTGAAGTTACATATATACCCAGGTCTGGAGGTCTGACCGGTTACACTAGTATGAGTCTATGAGCCAATGGTAGTGAACATATTTATTCTCTCTCCTACTACGTTACTTTAAGTATGGTATCTGTCTGCCTTGCTGCTCAACTGCACATGCTGTAAAAGTCGTAAATATTGATGGAGGGAATATACGGATACTCAAAAATCTACCTTTGGAATTTGCTTTTTCATTTAATATTCCTCGACTATTCATTTACCGGTGGTCCATCTTACAGCCAGGTACCATAGGTCTTCAGTTTGTACCTGTGTAATATACATCAAGGATGGTTCGTTTTAGCTACCACTGTATATACAATTGTTTATTGACTTAAGGGGCTGGGATGCATTTTTGTCTGAATATTTGTTGCATTTTCTCAATTTGTGTGTTAATAAATTAACAATAAGTAATTGTGATCCTAAATTGTTAATTCTTTACCTCAAAAGCATGTGCATGGTAGCGAGTAAGAGTAAGCCAGTTTGTAAGAGAAATCCTGGTAGTAAGAGAAAGTCAGGTCGTGAGTAAGAGTAAATACCCAGATGTATTATCCGCCTCACTGCATATAACAGTGTCGCTGGGGTTCAAGGACCACTTTGCAAAGGGGGCCGCTCACAGGCAAACACATGATGCTGCCTCATTATCTGCGCTCACTCAGCAAGTCTGGAAGCTGGAGTGGACGACAAACTTCCGTGCTGCTCCCTGGCTTCATTAGGTGTTGACACTGTGAGAAGTATGAATTGTGGTCTTGAGTGAGGACCTCGAAAAGCTACCTATTTCAATACACAATTTATTACTTTCACGATATTGGAAAATTCTTTGGTAACGGACTTGGAGCTTCACTTGTTGTCTTCAGTGTTTACCTTGCAAGGGAATGCCTGGAAGGCACTGCTAACAAAGATGAGATTAATATTTGTCTTCATACCTTTCGGATGCTGGAGAAACTCGGCCTAATAACGCTATAATGCAAAATAATACTTTGCTATTTCAAGAATACGTCGATTCATGAGTGTTGTAATTTTGAAGCCACTCAGAGGAGGCTTTCTCGAGTTATCACAAGTAAACGAAATCTGAGAAAGGCCTATGTAACATTTTCCATTAAGCACTCACACATACCAATAGTCTTGGCCTAGATGCAGTACACCAATGTTGAAAATTTGAAGCTGATCGACTATACCGTTCTCGAGTAATACACGAAAAATTTTGAGAAGGATAAAAAATGTTGCCGAGAATGTTCTCGTTAAATTTAAAAACTCGAATTTCATATTTTTTTCCCTTTTACTTTTCTCATTTACATTATTTTTAATATTCTCTACGATCATCCCCCCCAAAAATATATTTTTTAAGACAATCCAGTTTTATCAAATTGTTTTAAAACGTTGGCAAATTACGCCCATCCAACTCAAAATCATTATAAAAATATATTCAATTAATATACACAGTGTTAAGGGTTTGAAATAGATCAGAAGAGTTATTCTCTAGTTATTACATGGGAAATAAATTATTTATTAAATTTGACAAATAGAATTTACATAGCTGAAAGTGAACGCCAACCTTTCTTTTAACAATTCCCAAAAACGGTGAAAATTTAAAGGTAATCAGAAAAGAAGTTCTCCAGGAATTGTTCTGATTCCATTGATTCCAAATTTTAAGAAATTTAGGAAAATTTCGAACTTGCAGCTACTCATCATTATTATTTTGAATCCGATCACAAGATTCCTTCTTGAGTTATTGAATATAAATGTAGATCACTATTTAGTCAATAAAATTCTCAAATTATGACTCATTCCATCCGGCAGCAGCATGAACCTTGCCTAGAGGAAACCAAATTAGTGGTGAAAATATGAAGCCGATCAGATGAGTCATTCTCCAGTTATGACACTGATTCCTACGAGTCCAAGTATCTTTTATTTTTAAATATATAACTATATTGACAAATTTGCCTCTTCACAAAAAAATTAACTTAGTGGGTACTATCCAGGAGGTAAGATGCCATTAAATAATGAATCCTCTCAGAAGATCTAACTGAAATTTATTTAAAGTGATTTAACGGGAAAATTTCCACTCTATACTACACATAAAATACATAATTGTTCACCTAAGCACCTGAAATTCACGCTCACCTGTCGACGAATGTTTGAAGCTACGCTACTAAGGGTTTCAAAAGTTACTAAAGTCATTCCAAGATGCTGGAAATAGGTTCAACAACTTTGGTCATAGGCCAACTGCACTTGGCACTTGTTTCTAGAATCTTGGCCTGCATACCGTACACCAAAGTTGAAAAGTTGAAGCCGATCGGATGAATCTTTCTCGCGTTATGAACAAAATAAAACGAAATATTAGAGGATAAAAAAATAGGTTACATATTTAAAAACAACTACTTAATGAGTAAGCAGAAGTAAGAGCTGCAGTTCACCTAAGCATGAAAGCAGAAGTAAGAGCTGCAGTTTGTTCATTAACACGACCATAAACGTGATGCAGCTATGTTTGCCTGAATACCTAACGCCGAAGCTCTGGAATATTGATCCTCTTGCTCTTAAAAAAAACATTTAAACATCTCAAGGGCTCATTGTGCCCAGTGTTTCAACAAGGAATTAAAAAGACACTCTCGTATTCTGTTCGTCAATGTGAGGTCTTTCCTCCGTGCAACAAATCCTCTGTTGCTCCAAATGATTTTTGCAAATGACAATCAATTAGTGACAAGGATTCCTTCACATTTTCAATTTTCGTCGGGTGGTTCTTGCTGTCTGGGGATCATAACTTTCAGTAAACAGTTATGACGAAGGTTAAATTATTAACTGAATATTTTCATGTTATTATTGCGTGATGTAATTAAAAACTTTAAACTCAAAACTCCCGATGAAGAGAAAGATCTGAGGTGATTGTAAATCGTAGCCGGCGAGATAAGCTTTGGCTTACGTTTGTGTGTGTACTCACCTAGTTGTTGTTGCAGGGGTCGATACATAGCTCCTGGCCCCGCCTCTACACTGACCGCTACTGGGTCACTCTCCCTGCGCCATGAGCTTTATCATACCTATTCTTAAAGCTATGTGACTGAAGAAATACTTCCTAACATCCATGTGATTCATCTGAGTCTTCAAGTTCCAACTGTCCCCCCTTATTGCTGTGTCCCATCTCTGGAACATTCTGTCCCTATCCACCTTGTCAATTCCTATCAGTATTTTAATTGTCGTTATCATGTCCCCCCTATCTCTCCTGTCCTCCAGTGTCGTCAGGTCGATTTCCCTTAACCTCTCCTCATAGGACATACCACTTAGCTCCGGGACTAGTCTTGTTGCAAACCTTTGCACTTTCTCTAGTTTCTTTACGTGCTTGGCTAGGTGTGGGTTACAAACTGGTGCTGCATACTCCAGTATGGGCCTAACGTACACAGTGTACAGGGTCCTGAACGATTCCTTATTAAGATGTCTGAATGCTGTTCTTAGGTTTGCTAGGCGCCCGTATGCTGCAGCAGTTATTTGGTTGATGTGCGCCTCAGGAGATGTTCCTGGTGTTATACTCACCCCAAGATCTTTTTCCATGAATGAGGTTTGTAGTCTCTGGCCCCCTAGACTGTACTTCGTCTGCGGTCTTCTTTGCCCTTCCCCAATCTTCATGACTTTGCACTTGACGGGGTTGAACTCCAGGAGCCAATCGCTGGACCAGGCTTGCAGCCTGTCCAGATCCCTCTGTAGTTCTGCTTAGTCCTCGTCCGATTGAATTATTCTCATCAACTTCACATCATCTGCAAACAGGAACACTTCGGAGTCTATTCCTTCCGTCATGTCGTTCACAAATACCAGAAACAGAACCGGTCCTAGGACTGACCCCTATGGAACCAAAATCGTCACCGGCGCCCACTCTGACACCTCGCCACGTACCATGACTCGCTGCTGTCTTCCTGACAGGTATACCCTGATCCATTGTAGTGCCTTCCCTGTTATCCCTGCCTGGTCCTCCAGCTTCTGCACTAATCTCTTGTGTGGAACTGTGTCAAACGCCTTCTTACATTCCAGGAATATGCAATCTACCCACCCCTCTCTCTCTTGTCTTACTGCTGTCACCCTGTCATAGAACTCCAGTAGGTTTGTGACACAGGATTTCCCGTCCCTGAAACCGTGTTGGCCGTCGTTGATAAGCTCATTCCTTTCTAGGTGCTCCACCACTCTTCTCCTGACTATCTTCTCCATGACCTTGCATACTATACATGTCTGTAGTTTAGTGCTACGTTGCTGTCTCATTTTTTAAAAAATTTAACTTCCATACCTCAGGTAGTTGCCCTGTTTCGACAGACGTGTTGAAGATTGTTGTTAGGGGTACACATAGCTCCTCTGCTCCCTCTCTCAGGACCCATGGAGAGATTTTATCCGGCCCCATCGCCTTTGAGGTATCCAGCTCGCTTAGTAGCCTCTTCACTTCTTCCTCAGTTGTGTGTATTGTGTCCAGCATCTGGTGGTGTACCCTACTTCTCCTCCTTTCTGGAGGCCCTTCTATCTCCTCTATGAACACCTCTTTGAATCTCATGTTGAGCTTCTCACACACTTCGCGGTCATTTCTTGTGACCTCCCCTCCTTCCTTCCTCAGCCTGATGACCTGGTCCTTGACTGTTGTTCTCCTCCTGACGTGGCTGTACAACAGCTTTGGGTCAGATTTGGCTTTCGCTGCTATGTCATTCTCATACTGTCGTTGGGCCTCCATTCTTACCTGTGCATATTAATTTCTGGCTCTACGACTGCTCTCCTGTGTGTGTGTGTGTGTGAGTGTGTGTACTCACCTAATTGTGGTTGCAGGGGTCGATACTCAGCTCCTGGCCCCGCCTCTTTGCTGTCCACTACTGGGTCTCTGCTCTCCCTGCTCCATGAGATTTATCATACCTTGTCTTAAAACTATGTATGGTTCCCGCCTCCACTATATCGTTCGCTAGACTATTCCACTTCCTAACTACTCTATGGCTGAAGAAGTGCTTCCTAACATCCCTTTGACTCATCTGAGTCTTGAGCTTCCAGTTGTGTCCCTTTGTTTCTGTATTCCCTCTCTGGAACATCCTGTCACTATCTACCTTGTCGATTCCCTGCAGTATTTTGTATGTCGTTATCATGTCTCCTCTAACCCTTCTGTCCTCCAGTGTTGTTAGTCCTATTTCCCTCAACCTTTCTTCATATGGCATTCCCCTGAGCTGTGGAACTAGCCTTGTCGCAAACCTTTGCACTTTCTCTAATTTCTTGACGTGCTTGACCAGGTGTGGGTTCCAGACTGGTGCTGCATACTCTAGTATGGGCCTGACGTACACGGTGTACAGTGTCTTGAACGATTCCTTGTTAAGGTAACGGAACGCTAATCTTAGGTTTGCCAGTCGCCCATATGCTGCCGCGGTTATCTGGTTGATGTGTGTTTCCCGGGGACGTGCTTGGCGTTATACTCACCCCAAGATCTTTCTCCTTTGTTGAGGTTTGTAGCCTTTGTCCACCTAGCCTGTACTCTGTCAGCGGTCTTATTTGCCCTTCTCCGATCCTCATGACTTTGCATTTGGTGGGGTTAAATTCGAGAAGCCAGTTGCTAGACCAGATGTCAAGCTTGTCCAGGTCTCTTTGAAGTTTTGCTTGGTCTTCATCCGATGTGATTTTCCTCATTAATTTCACATCATCTGCGAACAGAGACACTTCTGAGTCTATCCCGTCCGTCATGTCATTCACATATACCAAGAATAGCACTGGTCCTAGGACTGACCCCTGCGGTACACCGCTCGTCACCTGCGCCCACTGTGATACCTCATCACGCACCATGACCCGTTGTTGCCTCCCTGTGAGGTATTCCCTGATCCATTCCAGTGCCCTTCCTGTTATACACGCTTGGTCTTCCAACTTCTTTACTAATCTCATATGAGGAACTGTGTCGAAGGCCTTCCTGCAGTTCAGGAAAATGCAGTCAACCCACCCTTCTCTCTCTTGCCTTACCTCTGTTACTTTATCATAGAACTCCAGGAGGTTTGTTACACAGGATTTGCCTTCCCTGAATCCGTGCTGCCTGTCGTATATTATCCTGTTCTGCTCAAGATGCTCCACCATTCTTTTCCTGATGATTTTCTCTAAGACTTTGCATACTATACACGTTAGTGACACTGGTCTATAGTTTAGTGCCTCTTTTCTGTCTCCTTTTTTAAAGATGGGGACTACGTTGGCCTTTTTCCATATCTCAGGTAGCTGCCCAGTTTCAAGTGATGTGTTGAATATTATGGTAAGTGGCACACACAGAACCTCAGCTCCTTCCCGAAGGACCCACGGGGAGATATTGTCCAGACCCATCGCCTTTGAGGTATCAGGGTCACTGAGTAACTGCTTCACCTCCCCCTCAGTTGTGTGTATGCCCTCCAGCACTTGATCCATCCCTTGTTGGTGACGCACCCCATCCTGTCTACCCAGCTGCCTTCCTGCCTCCACTGTGAATACTTCCTTAAACCTCGAGTTGAGCTCCTCACATACCTCTTGATCATTACTTGTGAGTTCCCCATCCTCTCTCCTCAGCCTTATCACCTGGTCCTTGACTGTTGTCTTCCTTCTGATGTGACTGTACATCAGTTTTGGGTCAGACTTGACTTTCGATGCTATGTCATTTTCGTACTGTTTCTGGGCCTCTCTCCGTACCTGTGCATACTCGTTTCTAGCTATTCGACTACTCTCTTTGTTTACTTGGGTTCTATGCCTTCTGTACCTTTTCCATTCTCTGACACTTTGAGCCTTCGCCTCCCTGCACCTTTGGGTAAACCAGGGGCTCTTTCTGGTCTTCCCATTTAATCTTTTTCCTTTGGGTATAAACCGTTCCTCTGCCTCCTTGCACTTTGCTGCTACGTATTCCATCATTTCATTTACTGACTGTCCTTCCATTTCCCTTTCCCACAGAACCTCCTGCAGGAAATTCCTCATGCCCGTGTAGTCCCCTCTTTTAAAGTCTGGTTTGTCTCTTTCAGCACCGTTTTCCCTCTCCACCTGTAGCTCTACAATGTACTCAAAGCTCAGCACCATATGGTCGCTGGCTCCCAGGGGGCTCTCGTGTGTTATGTCCTCGAAATCTGAGCTGCTCAGGGTGAATACAAGGTCCAGCCTTGCTGGTTCGTCCTGTCCTCTCACTCTGGTCGTGTCTCTGACATGTTGGTGCATCAGGTTTTCCATGACCACATCCATCATCTTGGCTCTCCAAGTTTCGGGACCCCCCACGTGGTTCTTAGTTCTCCCATTTGATCTCCCTGTGGTTGAAATCGCCCATGACCAGTAACTTCGCTCTGCTCATGTGCGCTTTTCTTCCCACCTCCGCCAAGGTGTCCACCATTGCTCTGTTGTTCTCATCATACTCCTCTCCTGGCCTCCTGCAGTTCTGTGGTGGGTTATACATCACTGCAATGACTATCTTGTGCTCCCCAGACTGGATGGTACCTACTATAAAGTCCCTCTCTCCACACACTTCCAATCCTTCCATTTCCTTGAATCTCCAATGGTTCCTTACGAGCAGTGAGACCCCTCCTCCTCCCCTCCTCCTTCTATCTTTCTTCAGGATCTGATATCCCTGTGGGAAGATTACGTCTGTTATTGCCTCATTTAGTTTAGTTTCTGTGATGGCTATGATGTCTGGGGACGTTTCACCTATTCTTTCGTTCCACTCTTCATACTTATTTGTGATTCCATCCGCATTTGTGTACCAATCCTTCAGCCTCGTTTCCAAAAACTGTGGCCCTGGGGGGATCTTGGTGGGTAGGGGGTTGCTGCATGGGTGGTGGGGGTTGTATTGTTGGAGTGTGAGTTGGTGGGGTGGGGTTTCTGATGGGGTGGAGTAGTTTTGTGTGTGTGTGTGTGTGTGTGTGTGTGTGTGTGTTTGTGTGCACTCACCTATTTATGGTTGCTGGGGTCGATTCACAGCTCCTGGCTCCACCTCTTCTCTGCTCGTTACTAGGTCTACTCTATCCCTGCTCCGTGAGCTTTGTCGTATCTCTTATTAAAGCTATGTATGCATCCTGCCTCCACTTCATCAATCTCCAGATTGTTCCACTTCCTGACAACTCTATGGCTGAAGAAATACTTCTTAACATCTCTGTGACTCATCAGAGTTTTCAACTTCCAGTTGTGACCCCTTGTTCCTGTGTCCTTTCTATGAAACCTCCTGTCCCTATCCACCCTGTCAATTCCTCTCAGTATTTTATATGTCGTTATTATGTCTCCCCTATCTCTCATGTCTTTCAGTGTCGTCAGGTTGATTTCCCTTAACCTCTCCTCGTCGAACATACCCTTTACTCTGGGACTAGTCTTGCTGCAAACCTTTGCACTTTCTCTAATTTCTTCACTTTCTTGACCAGGTGTGGGTTCCATACTGGTGCTGCATATTCCAATATGGGCCTTACATACACGGTGTACAGAGTATTGAATGATTTCTAACTCAGGTTTCAAAACGCTATTCTTAGGTTTGGCATGCGCCCATATACTGCAACAGTTATTTGGTTGATGTGTGCCTCAGGAGATGTGCTCGGTATTATACTCACCCCAAGATCCTTTTCCTTGAGTAAGGTTAGCAGTCTTTGGCCCCCTAACCTGTACTCTGTCTGCAGTCCTCTTTCACCTTCCCCAATCTTCATGATTTTGCATTTGATGGGGTTAAAGTCCAGGAGCCAGTTGCTGGACTAGGCTTGCAGCCTGTCCAGATCTCTTTGTAGTCCTAACTGATGCTCCTCCACTTGAATTATCCGCTTTAGCTTCACATCGTCTGCAAACGGGGATGCCTCTGAATCCATCCCTTCCATTATGACATTTACATATACCAGAAAAAACACCTTTTTCCTTCTTGTCAGGTATTCCTTGATCCATTGCAGTGCCTTTCCTGTTATTCCTACCTGCTCTTCTAGCTTTTGAAGTAATCTCCTGTACGGAACTGTGTCGAAAGCCTTCTTGTAATCCAAGAAAATGCAGTCATCCCACCCTCTCTCTCTCCTGTATTCCTTCTGTCACCTTGTAAAACTCCAGTACGTTTGTGACGGATTTTCCTTCCCTGAAACTGTGTTGGTTATCTTGAATATTCTCATTCTTTTCAAGGTGCTCGACCAGTCTTTTCCCGATAAGCTTCTCCATGACTTTACATAATATGCTCATCAGTGACAGTGGTCTGTAGTTTAATGCCACTTGCCTGTTCCCTTTCTTCAAGATTGGTATTACATTTGCCGTCTTCCAAACCTCAGGTAGTTGCCCAGTTACTATAGATGTATTGAAGATTGTTATTAGTAGCACACATAGTGCCTCTGCTTCCTCTTTCAAGATCCAGAGAGATATTGTCCGGTCCCACCGCCTTTGAGGTATCTAGCTCACTTAGCAGCCTCTTCACATCCTCCTCGGTTGTATGTAGTGTGTCCAGCACTTGTTGGTGTACCCTTCTATCCCAGTTTGCTGGAACCCCTTTTTGTCTCCACTGAAAACACTTCTTTGAACTCGTGTTGAGCTCTACACATACTTCTCGGTTGTTTCTTGTGATCTTCCCTTCTTCCTTCTTCAGTTTAATCACCTGATACTTGCCTGGTGTTTTCCTCCTGATGTGGCTGTACAGATTTGGTTTTCGATGCTATATCATTCTCATATTTCCGCTGGGCCTCCCTCCTTATCCATGCATATTCATGTTTGGCTCTTCGGCTGATCTCCATGTTTTCCGGAGTCCTCTGTCTTCTATACTTTTTCCATTCTCTAGCGCACTTAGTTTTGGCCTCTCTACATCTTTTGGTGAACCAAGAGCTCGCTTTGGTCTTCCCATTGCTTCTGTTGCTCTTGGGTACAAACTTCTGCTCTGTCTCCTTGTATTTCGTGGTCTCGTATTCCATCATTTCATTTACTGTTTTTCCCACCAGTTCTCTTTCCCACTCTACCTCATGCAGGAAATTCTTTATGCCTGTGTAGTCTCCTCTTTTGTAGTTTGGGTTCTCCTGTCCTACTCGTGCTGCTTCACTCTCCACTTTCTACTCTACAATGTATTTGAAGCTCCGAACTACATGCTCACTAGCTCTGAGAGGCCTTTCATATGGAATATCCTCAATGTCTGAACTACTCAGGGTGAATATGAGGTCCAGCCTTGGTGGTTCATCCTCTCCTCTTCAACACCACCTCCATCATATTAGCTCTCCACGTTTCTGGTCTCCTATGTGGCTCCATGTTGTCCCAGTCAATCTCATGTGACTGAAATCACTCACATCTAGTAACTTTGTCCTACCCATATGGGCCCTTTTTGGCCACCTCAGCTATATTGTCTACCATTGCTCTATTACTCTCATCACATTCTTGTCTTGGCTTCCTGCTATTCTGTGATGAGTTGTACATCACTGCACTTACCACCTTGGAATCCCTAGTCTGAAGTGTTCCTAATATATAGTCCCTTGCTTCCATTTTGTCCATTCATTTCATTTTCTCAAATATCCACTGGTTTTTGATGAGCAGTGCAACTCCTTCTCTGCTCTCTCTATCTTTCCTCAGTATCTGAAATCCATATGTAAAGATCACATCTGTTATTATCCTCATGATCTTCGTTTTGGTGAGTGCTATGATGTCTGAGATGCCTCCATGATTCTTTCGTGCCATGCCTCACATTTATTTGTTATTCCATCAATGTTGGTGTACCATACCTTCAGCTTCTATTATAATACTGTGGTCTGGGGTTTGTGGGGGTTGGGGAGTAAGAGACCTGGCAGGATACTATGGGGGCTGCTATGAAGGTGGAGATTGTGGTGGGGGTAGGGGCAGTGGGTACAGAGTGTGGGTTATTATGGGTTAATTTGTTTGGTTGCATTAGGGTTGTCAGGGTTGAGGGTCTTCTGTGGTTAGTTCTGAAGGAGGTTGTGTTTGCTCTTCCGCCTGAGTCTGGGTTCCCTAGCCCATCTCCATTCATTAATCTCTTTCCTGCCCTGGCACGAAAATTTGGAATTCATTACCTGTCATTGCCAAAGAAACCCTACCTGTACCCCAATTCAAAACGATGCTAAAAAACCACCTTCTCACCCAAAGCTAATTGCTACATATCAACCATTCCCAGCAAAGTAGAATAATCACTTAACGTAACACCTGACTTTAAAGTCAATGTAATGTATGAATGAACGAATGAATGAATGTAAAACCTGTTATGAATAATACTTACTTAGCTAATTATTCCCACAACACTTACATTATAATGACCACGTAAACTAACTGCAATGCAATTAATTGTTTTAAATTGTTATCTCACTCAATTAGTTGCATTGCTGCAATAAATTGCTACAATTAATTTATATGTTCAACTCATATTCAAACTTTAAAACTTAGAGATGCAACTTTACTTATTTTATAAATTATCAACCATAACTTTTTATTATTTTATTATTATTATTGCTTTAATTTGTTTAATCTGATTTAATTAATTTTATAAAGACAAAAGTACAAAACTATGTTCAAATTTCATAGCTTAAATACTCACCTTTACTCATTGTATACTATCTACAAAAATTCTTACAATTTAGTTTTAAGTTAATTTTAAGTCTGCCCAAAATGCCCTGCATACTAGGGGCTTTTGGCATGTACACCTCATGTAATCTCAATAACCAAATGTAATTCTTTGTATCATGTCCAAATAAAAATTATTATTATTATTATTATTATTATTATTATTATTATCCTCTCGTGTTCTGTTGCAGTCAAGGTACACCCACTATTAATTTGATGAGCCTCTTATTAATACTTTCTTCTGCAGGATCCTGTTTTGCACTGTTTCTGACTTGAAAATCAAATTGACTGGACTGTTTCTTCCCCTTTAGAACCCTTGTATTCTCTGAAAATTTGTCAGCTGGGTCATGTCTTCCTCTCCTATCTCATATTTTCATTCCTTTTTTCCTTACCCTGTCATCTCTGTAAATCTTCCCTTTGCCTTCCCAAAGCCCATGAACAAAGACTGACCTCTCCCTTTCATGCTCCTATTGCACTTCCCTTTATGTATCATGATCCAATTTAAGTATCTCCATTGCTGTTTTCCTTAACATTTCCTGGATCTCTCGATGGTCTGATAATGCCTCTGCAGGGGATCTGTCTCCTTCCCTTCCTTCAGTCCTGTCTCTATCTGCCGTCCCTGTACCCAACAGCCTACCACTTTCAGTACTCGACTTTTCCTGGGGCCCCCGTGTTCTTATGGGGACTCCATGTAGGAGTTATCTCCCTCCTTTCCTTCAGTCTCCTTCCTGGTTGCTGATGTTTCTGGTTCTGATGTGATGCCTGTTCTGCACTTCGGTTATTTAACATCTTTAGCTGCAGCTTGTAGTTCCCACTTCTTGCTCTCTGCTGCCATCCTATCCTCCATCATATTGCTAGGCTCTTCAAGCCTTCTTTCTCACTCTTATTCTCTTTTCATGAGCTCTGCTGTGTATTCTAACTTTCCAGACTCTTTCTCAGATCCCCTGACTTTTCGTCCTACTCTGTGTGTGTGTATGTTATTGTATGTATCTATGTGTGTGTGTGCATGCGTGTATTTGTTTGTAAATGTGTGTACTTTTATGTGCGTTTGTATGTGTGTGTTTATGTGTGGGTGTATTTGTGTGTGTAAATGTGTGTGAGTGTGTATTTGTATGTGTAAATGTGTGTACGTTTGTGTATGTGTGTGTGTTTGTGTACTCACCTAATTGTACTCACCTAATTGTGGTTGCAGGGGTCGAGACTCAGCTCCTGTCCCCGCCTCTGCGCTGCCCGCTACTGGGTCTCTGCTCTCCCTGCTCCATGAGCTTTATCATACCTCGTCTTAAAACTGTGTATGGTTCCTGCCTCCACTATGTCTTTCTCTAGACTATTCCACTTCCTGACTACTCTGTGGCTGAAGAAATGCTTCCTGACATCCCTTTGACTCATCTGAGTCTTCAGCTTCCAGTTGTGTTCCCTTGTTTCTGTGTTCCCTCTCTGGAACATCCTGTCACTGTCTACCTTGTCGATTCCCCGCAGTATTTTGTATGTCGTTATCATGTGTGTGTGTGTGTGTGTGTGTGTGTGTGTGTGTGTGTGTGTGTACTCACCTAGTTGTGGTTGCAGGGGTCGATTTATAGCTCCTGTGTGTGTGTGTGTTGGGGTGTGTGTGCACGCATGCATACTCACCTATATGTACTCACTTATATGTGGGTGAGTACACACACACACAAACACACAAACGTACTCACATTTACACACACACAAATGTGAGTGTGTGAATTTCTCCTGCAGAGCAAACCAGGTTCTAGGGGTTAAATATAAATAAGGGGGGAAGGTAGTCATGTATTATTCATACGAGTATTTCAGGTATTGGAAACATGTTGTGCATGCTCCGTCTACCTTCCACTCCGCTACAGAAAATGCTCAAAAAGAAAGAAAGAGGTAAATCTTTTCTATATTTTTCTTGGCTACCATTAATTCTTCTAGCTCAGTTTTCTGAATAACTAAGATTTTTTTTTTCAGTTAGTGTGTTAGGTTGAAGACCTATGAGTACACTCTACGCAGGTCTTAACCATGTTGATGAATGGCTCAGAGAACCAAGAAGTTGATAAGTTAGACAGTCCATCAAGACTGATACACTGATTGCATCGACTCCAGACTGATGAAACCACTGTGTGGCGAAACGTTTCCTTAATAAAGATACCGAAGTGTTGCGCATGTGTCTAAGATCACGCCCTGTTCTGACCAACCTGAGGCTGAAGAAAACAATCCTTGAGAGCCCTAGGACTCGTATTTTTTTAATTACCCTCTGTACCCTTGTGTACCTGTTTCTCTCTTCTGTACCAGTCTTTCTCAGTCTAACCTGTTACGTCATTTAAGTGTCGTGTCACTTATTTACTGTATGTCTTTATTCGTAATTAATTTCCTTTAGCTACGTGACTCGTCGCATTACAAAACTCTGAGCATTTTCTAGTTTCCCGATATACTAGATAAGGAGAGTGTGTCATGATATTACTGGACTCCAAGACTGACCTAACACAGTACGTCATATATCGATTCATGAATTATTAGGCTGGTGTGCGCCTCAAGCTGTGCCCAGTGCTGTATGCATCCACTGGGCCTCTTCCCAAGAGAGGCTTCCAGCCTCGGTAATCCAATCTGTACTCTGTTTCTGAAAGCCATTTCAGTAATTTTCATAATCTTGCATATACTGGGTTTAATTCTCTTAGAGACAACTCTGACCATTCTTACGATATATCCAGGTCATACTATAACAACTGTGTCTCTTCCCTGGTTTATACTGTACCCATTAATTTTACATCAGCAAGTTATTTACAGTACTAGAAATGGTACTAATTCTTGAGGGACCCCACTTATTACACTTGACCTTATTCGTTATTCCTGATAATCTCTGTCTTTTTCCCATACGTTATACTTTGATTTCACTATCGTTCTCGTTATATATGATTTTCGTCTCTAGTTTTACTCAAGTATTTTGTGTGTTAGAATCAAAACAATCTTGCTGCCCATGAATTTGTGGTGACGTGCAACATGTGTGCTGACCCCCAATATGTGTGGTGACCCCCAATATGTGTGGTGCCGCCAACATGTGTGGTGACCTGCAGAATATGTGGTGATCTGAAACAAGTGTTGTCAACTGTGAGGTCTTTCAACCCAATTCATCTGAGCGATGCAACTTGTGAGGCATTAAAATATTACTGTTGTGTGGTGTTGCATGTTACACCAGTGTGTGTTGTGTGGTGTTGCATGTTACACCAGTGTGTGTTGTGTGGTGTTGCATGCTACACCAGTGTGTTGTGTGGTGTTGCATGTTACACCAGTGTGTGTTGTGTGGTGTTGCATGCTACACCAGTGTGTTGTGTGGTGTTGCATGCTACACCAGTGTGTGTTGTGTGGTGTTGCATGTTACACCAGTGTGTGTTGTGTGGTGTTGC
>WNWK01001261.1:237500-303410 GCA_009830355.1 Cherax destructor | reverse complement strand
GGCAGTTCTCGGCAGTCAAACGTTAAGCGAGCTATATTGCAAGGATAACGTCTTCGCTTATTGGCTGGGAGAAAAAAAGTGTCAACTTTAAGGATAGGGAGTTCTTGGAGCTCAAGCTGCTCGAAAATGTCATCACCACATGTCTGGAAATTCCGTTGGACAATGGTGTGGGGCAAAATGACAGAATCACAACAAGAATTGAGGGAATGGTGCTTGTCAATAGTAACAGGTGTATTGTCAATGGTCGTAAGAAGAGAAAGATCGCGAGCTTGGCCAGCATTCTGGACCGTGATGATCGAGTGCCGCTCTTGAGGCGTGAAATGAGATGTTTTGACCAACATGGCGTAGCAGAGCCTTACCAATACTATGGTCTGAAAGATAGGTATTAGGAGAAGTTGGACGAAGAGTAAAAAACTTTGTCCATTGAGTAGTTTGAAACAGAGAGTTTAAGGGGAGTGCGTGACGAGCTGGTCGTTTCTGCGATGAACGAGAAGGAGTGTCGAATCGTCATGTGTGGGTCTTGGTCGTTTTGTGTGGGACCGGGGTGGTCCGATGGGAGACGGGCGAGCGATTCGAAATTGCCGCACCGTCGAGGAGAAGCGGAATCAAGGTCAGAGAAGAGCGAAGGTCAGATGTATCGAAATGGCCAGTCGGGACCCTGGTACCTGAAGCAGGTGACGAACCAGCACCAGCAAGAGGTACAGGGGCATGAGAGGTGTCCAAAGAGTCATCCATTAACGAGGCAGGGTCAGTACTGGGTGCGGTATCAGGAAGGGGCCCGGGGGTAGTGGGTTCATGGATTGGGTCAGCCATGGTTAGGTTACTTCTTTCTTTTTATTTTTAAGAAAAAAAAAGAAAGAAGAAAATAAAAATAAAATAAAGAATAAAAAAAGGGGGGAACGTGGAGGAATAGGTCCTAGGAGGAATGAAAGGGAGCGCAAATCCCCCTCCGTGCCCAAGAGGACCTCAACACCGCAAGTAGTGCAGATGCTGCATGGAACCCGTGCCATACCCTACCCTTCACGCCAGTAAACCAGCAATCCGGGATAGCAACCTCACATCCACCGAGCCATCTCGGCGGACAAAGAGAGAGGCGGCCGGATATCCGCCACAAAGCATACCGCCTTGGCCACCACCCCGGAATCCAAAGGTGGCCTCCAGAGATACACCCGTCGCCCGAAAGATACCCAAAGCCACCCCGGGTGACCGGAGAGGATCGGGACATCCCCAGGCGATCCAGATTCCACGGCAAACTACACCACCGCCAAGGACCTCAACGGAATGGGATGGACTACGATACCCTTCCCCCTACCTAGGAACTAGAATGCCTGAGGAGAGAAGCTCCCAGGGCAAAACTGGGAAGGAAATAAGGGAGGGATGAGGAGGAGGAGGAGGAGGAAAGGGAAAAGGGAGGATGGGGAAGATGGGAAAAGGGAGGGGGGATTGGGGGGTAATTAGGTTCGGTCTGAGGAAGAAGACCAAGAGGTCCAATTCCTCAGACCGATAGCCTCTTTACCACGACAAGGAGCCCCCCTTAAAGAGGCATCTCAGGCCAATCGTGCCAAATTTGGAGGCATGAAAAATAAAACGTATACAGTGTATATACGTTTGGGGCAGTAGCAGTACTAACGTATATACATGTTTGGACCGTTTAATGGTTAAGGGAGTAAATTCGTTCGGTAATGGCACTTGAGCAGGCTTCTGGAATGAATTTTGTTCGTTACTCGGGGGTCTACTGTACATAACTATACATACTAATCATAACCAATTCCTAAACTCTTAAAGGGTCATACAGCAATATACATCAATGATCTTCCAAATGCATTTCAACTTAAACCTCTTCTGTTTGCAGACAACTTTAGTCACTGCCCACCCAAATACAAAATCTCAAGTCATAAAACTTTAGGCCAGCGTGTAAGCCACTGGGCCAGTGGCTTACGCGTTGGCCTGAAGTTTTACAACTCACTTGCCAGGAGTTCAAGCCCCACCCATACCATGATTTGTTTGCAACCGTGTTATTATGATTTCTCAAGACTAAATAGCAATGTCAGTGAGTTCATAAAGATATCCACCTGGATGACTATCAATAAACTCACTTTTAACACTGATAAGACCTACATGATGTTTAGAACAAGAGCTGCTATGATTAATGGTTCTCCTAAGACAAAATGAAAGAAAATTCTCAGATCTGTACCTCGACAGCAACTTGAAATTCAACACCCACATTCAGCACAACAAAAAAGGTACGTATCCAAATCAGTTAGCATCCTCAACAAGATACATTACTATGTACGTACCTCAAAAAGCACTATACACATTATTAAATGTCGCCTTAACACACACCAGACAGTTGTATGAGGGATCGCAAATTCTTGGCTGACACGATGAGTGGACTTACGATCCCTCATACGACTGGCTTGTGTTAAGGCAATGTTTAATCATGAGGCCATACCAGTTGGGTCCATCTAAATACAAAATACGAACTAGCAATCATCCCAGATATTGATGAATGTGTAAATATTTTTTTAAAAAAGATCAAATATGTACCTCTATAACATGCATTGCCCTAAAAAACTAAGCAGATCACATATATGAGACTTAACAGCCCCTGGCTTACAAACAGCATCCTCAAATCCATTAATAAAAAACACCTATATGAAAAGCAGTACAGATTGGGGCTAATATCTAGGGACCAGACTAAACGTTACTCGTCCATACTAGCCAGCCTGATAAGGTCAAAAAAGCTGTATTATGAAAACAGATTACATAGCGTATAAAGTGATATGAAAAAGACCTGGAAAACCTTATCGGAAATTCTAGGAACTAAAAAGATAACTAAAAACAGAATAGTCAACCTAACGAAACCAGATGAACCCCTCCTTCAACCAACTGATACTGCCAACAAACAATGTCTTCTTCTCGACCGTAGGAAAAATCTAGTGAGCAGAATCCCAAGCTCAAACACTCAACCAACAGACTACCTCACTGGCAACTACCCAAATACTCTATTTTTTATCACCAACTAACCCAACTGAAATCTCCCTCATCATCAAAACACTTAAGAACAAGGCAGGAGACCTAAATAACTTACCACCTTTTATGTATAAAAAAGCAATTGCAATGAATTACAGACCGACAGCACTAACATCCCATATCATAAAAATCTTTGAGAGGGTTCTAAGAAGCATGATCACCAACCACCTAGATACCCATCAGTTACACAACCCAGGGCAACATGGGTTTAGAGCAGGTCGCTCCTGCCTGTCCCAGCTCCTGGACCACTATGACAGGGTCCTGGATGCTGTTGAGGATAAACAAAATACAGATGTAGTATACACAGACTTTGCAAAAGCTTAAGACAAGTGTGACCATGGCATAATAGCACACAAAATGAGTGATAAAGGAATAACAGGAAAAGTTGGTAGATGGATCTATAACTTCTTGACAAATAGAACACAAAGAGTAATAGTAAACAGAGTAAAGTCCCAGGCAGCCATGGTGAAAAGCTCTGTTCCCCAAGGCACTGTACTCGCTCCCATTCTATTCCTCATCCTCATTTCTGACATAGACAGAGATGTAAGCCATAGCTCCATGTCTTCCTTTGTGGATGACACCCAGATTGACGTGGCAGTGACTTCCATTGAAGACACTGCAAAACTCCAAGCGGACATCAACCAAATCTTCAAATGGGCCACTCAAAACAATATGAAGTTCAACGAGGAGAAATTTCAACTACTCAGATATGGAAAACTTGAGGAAATAAAAAATGTATCAAGGTATATGACAAATTCTAACCATACAATAGAGCGAAAAAGAAATGTGAAGGACTTGGGAGTGATAATGTCAGAGGATCTCACCTTTAAAGACCACAACAATGTATCTACCTCATCGGCTAGGAAAATGATAGGATGTATAATGAGAACCTTCAAAACTAGGGATGCCAAGCCCATGATGACACTCTTCAAATCACTTGTTCTCTCTAGGCTGAAATACTGCTGTACACTAATGGCCCCCTTCAAGACTGGCGACATTGCAGACCTGGAGAGTGTACAAAGAACTTTCAGAGCACAACATAAGTACGATAAAGCACTTAAATTACTGGGAACAGTTGAAGGTCCTTGATCTGTATTCCCTGGAATGCAGGCGAGAGAGATACTTGATAATATACACTTGGACGGTCCTGGAGGGATTGGTATCAAACCTGCACACGAAAATCACTCCCTATGAAAGCAAAAGACTCGGCAGGAGATGCAACATTCCCCCGATGAAAAGCAGGGGCGTCACGAGTACACTGAGAGAACACCATAAGTGTCTGGGGCCCAAGACTGTTCAACTGCCTCCCAGCATACATTTGGGGGATTGCCAATAGACCCCTGTCTGTCTTCAAGACGGCACTGGACAGGCACCTAAAGTCAGTACCTGACCAACCGGGCTGTGGTTCGTACGTCAGTTTGCGTGTGGCCAGCAGTACAGCCTGGTTGATCAGACCCTGATCTACCATGAGGCCTGGTCTCAGACTGAGCTGCAGGGGCATTGACCCCCGAAACCCTCTCCAGGTAAACTCCAGGTAATGTACTGTCACCAATTATTGCAACTCTCTCTAACAAATCCATTGAATCCTCCAACCATAATACAAGACACAGATCACTCTTTGATATCCCTCGTGTCCATCTTTCCCTATGCAAAAATGCTATGCACATAAAGGGCCCTAAGTTTTGGAATTCACTGCCAGAGAAAACAAAAGGACCCCTGTCTGCAAATCAGTTCAAGTCTCATCTTAGAAATCACTTACTCACCCAAAGCTAAACCGCTTCCAAGCTGCTTTCAAATTCACCTCCCTTACCTCCCTAAGGATCACAGTGTCACTTACTTTAATCTCAAAACTTCAAAAATAGATGCCCAAAATTTATTACATTACTTAATACTACTACATTGTAAAAAAAAAAAAAAAATCCTTCCCAAAGGAATACTGCCTTACACTCAATTGTAACATTCTCATACTGTAAACTACTTTCAACAATGCACATTGTAATATTCCTATATTGGAATTTAAATAATTTTACTGTTGGAGAGGAGAGAAGTGTAGAGGAGACAGAGAGATTTTGGGAAATGTTGAGTGTGTGGGGAGTTTTGAACCAAGTGAGAGAGTAATTGTGCTTGAGGATCTTAATGCTAAAGTGGGTAAAAATGTTGTGGAGGGAGTAGTAGGTAAATTTGGGGTGCCAGGGGTAAATGTAACTGGTGAACCATTAATTGAGCTATGTTTAGAAAGAGGTTTGGTAATAAGTAATACACATTTTATGAAAAAGAGGATAAATAAATATACAAGGTATGATATAGCACGTAAGGAAAGTAGTTTGTTAAATTATGTATTGGTGGATAAAAGATATATCGGATCATTATTTAGTTATAGCTACAGTTAGAGTAAAAGGTAGATGGGACAAAAAGAAAATGGCAACAGCAAGTAAGAGAGAGGTAAAAGTGTATAAACTAAGGGAGGAGGAAGTTAGGGAGAGATATAAGCAACTATTGGTAGAAAGGTGGGCTAGTGCAAGTATGAGCAGTGGGGGAGGGAGGGGGTGGAAGAGAGTTGGGATAGTTTTAAAAATGCAGTATTAGAATGTGGGGCAGAAGTTTGTGGCTATAGGAGGGTGGGTGCAGGAGGAAAGAGGAGTGAGTGGTGGAATGAAGAAGGAAAGGGTGTGATAAAAGAGAAAAAGGTAGCTTATGAGAAGTTTTTACAATACAGAAGTGTTAATAGAAGAACAGAGTATATGGAGAGTAAAAGAAAGGTGAAGAGAGTGGTGAGAGAGTGCAAAAGAAAAGGAGATGAAAGAATGGGAGAGGCTCTGTCAAGAAATTTTGCTGAAAACAAGAAAAATTTTTGGAGTGAGATAAACATGATAAGAAAGCCTAGGGAACGAATGGATTTGTCAGTTAAAAACAGAGTAGGGGAGTTAGTAGATGGGGAGCTGGAGGTATTGGGTAGATGGCGGGAATATTTTGAGGAACTTTTAAATATTTTTTATTAACACATCGGCCGATTCCCACCAAGGCAGGGTGGCCCGAAAAAGAAAAACTTTCGTCATCATTCACTCCATCACTGTCTTGCCAGAGGGGTGCTTTAACACTACAGTTATAAAACTGCAACATTAACACCCCTCCTCCAGAGTGCAGACACTGTACTTCCCATCTCCAGGACTCAAGTCCGGCCTGCCGGTTTCCCTGAATCCCTTCATAAATGTTACTTTGTTCACACTCCAACAGCACGTCAAGTATTAAAAACCATTTGTCTCCATTCACTCCTATCAAATACGCACACGCATGCTTGCTGGAAATCCAAGCCCCTCGCACACAAAACTTCTTTTACACCCTCCCTCCAACCTTTCCTAGGCCGACCCCTACCCCGCCTTCCCTCCACTACAGATTTATACACTCGAGGTCATTCTGTTTCGTTCCATTCTCTCTACATGTCCGAACCACCTCAACAACCCCTCCTCAGCCCTCTGGATAATAGTTTTGGTAATCCCGCACCTCCTCCTAATTTCCAAACTCCGAATTCTCTGCATTATATTCACACCACACATTGACCTCAGACATGACATCTCCACTGCCTCCAGCCTTCTCCTCGTTGCAACATTCATCACCCATGCTTCACACCCATATAAGAGTGTTGGTATAACTATACGTACTCTCATACATTCCCCTCTTAACTTCCATGGACAAAGTTCTTTGTCTCCACAGACTCCGAAGTGCACCACTCGCCCTTTTCCCCTCATCAATTCTATGATTCACCTCATCCTTCATAGACCCATCTGCTGACATGTCCACTCCCAAATATCTGAATACATTCACCTCCTCCATACTCTCTCCCTCCAATCTGATATCCTATCTTTCGTCACCTAATCTTTTTGTTATCCTCATCACCTTACTCTTTCCTATATTCACTTTCAATTTTCTTCTTTTATATACCTTACCAAATTCATCCACCAACCTCTGCAACTTCTCTTCAGAATCTCCCAAAAGCACAGTGTCATCAGCAAAAAGCAACTGTAACAACTCCCACTTTGTATTTGATTCTTTGTCTTTTAACCCCACACCTCTTGCCAAGACCCTCGCATTCACTTCTCTTACAACCCCATCTATAAATATTGAACAACCACGGTGACATCACACATCCCTGTCTAAGGCCTACTTTTACCTAGAAATAATCTCCCTCTCTCCTACACACTCTAACCTGAGCCTCAATATCCTCATAAAAGCTCTTCACTGCTTTCAGTAACCTACCTCCTATTCCATACACCTGCAACATCTGCCACATTGCCCCCTATCCACCCTATCATACGCCTTTTCCAAATCCATAAATGCCACAAAACCTCTTTACCCTTATCCAAATACTGTTCACCTATATGTTTTACTGCAAACACTTGGTCTACACACCCCCTACCTTTCCTAAAGCCACCTTGTTCATCTGCTATTCTGCTCTCTGTCTTACTCTTAATTCTTTCAATAATAACTCTACCATACACTTAACCTGGTATACTCAACAGACTTATTCCCCTATAATTTTTGCACTCTCTTTTGTCCCCTTTGCCTTTATACAAAGGAACAATACACGCTCTCTGCCAGTCCCTAGGTACCTTACCCTCTTTAATACATGTATTAAATAATAGCACCAACCACTCCAAAACTATATCTCCGCCTGCTTTTAACATTTCTACCTTTATCCCATCAATTCCAGCTGTCTTACCCCCTTTCATTCTACCCACTTTTAAATGTCGATGAAAAAAGGGAGGCGGTAATTTCATGTACTGGCCAGGGAGGTACAACATCGTTTAGGAGTGAAGAAGAGCAGGATGTAAGTGTGGGGGAGGTGCGCAAGGCATTACGTAGAATGAAAGGGGGTAAAGCAGCTGGAACTGATGGGATCATGACAGAAATGTTAAAAGCCGGGGGGGATATAGTGCTGGAGTGGTTGGTATTTTTGTTTAATAAATGTATGAAAGAGGGGAAGGTACCTAGGGATTGGCAGAGAGCATGTATAGTTCCTTTATACAAAGGGAAGGGGGATAAAATAGATTGTAAGCATTATAGGGGAATAAGTTTACTGAGTATACCAGGTAAAGTGTATGGCAGGGTTATTATTGAAAGAATTAGAGGTAAGACAGAGAGTAGGATTGCAGATGAGCAAGGAGGCTTTAGAGTGGGTAGGGGATGTGTAGATCAAGTGTTTAGAGTGAAGCATATATGTGAACAGTATTTAGATAAAGGTATAGAAGTTTTCATTGCATTTATGGATTTAGAAAAGGCATATGATAGAGTGGATAGGGGAGCAATGTGGCAAATGTTGCAAGAGTGTGGAATAGGTAGTAAGTTACTGAAGGCTGTAAAGAGTTTTTATGAGGATAGTGAGGCTCAGGTTAGGGTGTGTATGAGAGAGGGAGATTACTTCCCGGTAAAAGTAGGTATTAGACAGGGATGTGTAATGTCACCATGGTTGTTTATTATATTTATAGATGGGGTTGTAAAAGAAGTAAATGCTAGGGTGTTGGGGAGAGGGGTGGGATTAAATTATGGGGAATTAAATCCAAAATGGGAGTTGACACAGTTACTTTTTGCTGATGATACTATGCTTATGGGAGATTCTAAAGAAAAGTTGCAAAGGTTAGTGGACGAGATTGGGAGAGCGTGTAAAGGTAGAAAGTTGAAAGTGAACATAGATAACAGTAAGGTGATGAGAGTATCAAATGATTTAAATAAAGAAAAATTGGATATCACATTGGAGAGAGGGATTATGGAAGAAGTAAATGTTTTCAGATATTTGGGAGTTGACGTGTCAGCGGATGGGTTTATGAAGGATGAGGTTAACCATAGAATTGATGAAGGAAAAAAAGGTGAGTGGTGCGTTGAGGTATCTGTGGAGGCAAAAAACGTTATCCATGGAGGCAAAGAAGGGAATGTACGAAAGTATAGTGGTACCAACACTTTTATATGGGTGTGAAGCATGGGTTGCAAATGATGCAGCGAGGAGAAGGCTGGAGGCAGTGGAGATGTCCTGTCTAAGGGCAATGTGTGGTGTAAATATTATGCAGAAAATTCGAAATGTGGAAATTAGGAGGTGTGGAGTTACTAAAAGTATTTGTCAGAGGGCTGAAGAGGGGTTGTTGAGGTGGTTTGGTCATTTAGAGAATAGATCAAAGTAGAATGACTTGGAGAGCATATAAATCTGTAGGGGAAGGAAGGTGGGGTAGGGGTCGTCCTAGAAAAGGTTGGAGGGAGGGGGTAAAGGAGGTTTTGTGGGCGAGGGGCTTGGACTTCCAGCAAGCATGTGTGAACGTGTTAGATAGGAGTGAATGGAGACTAATGGTTTTTGGGACCTGACAAGCTGTTGGAGTGTGAGCAGGGTAACATTTTGTGAAGGGATTCAGGGAAACCAGTTAATTGATTTAGTTGGACTTGAGTCCTGTAAATGGGAAGTACAGTGCCTGCACTTTAAAGGAGGGGTCTGGGATAGTGACAGCTGGGAGGGACTATTCTCAGCTGTCGTATCTGAGCGCCTCTGCAAAGACAGTGATTATGTATGAGTGTGGTGAAAGTGTTGAATGATGATGAAAGTATTTTCTTTTTGGGGATTTTCTTTCTTTTTGGGTCACCCTGCCTCGGTGGGAGACGGCCGACTTGTTGAAAAAAAAAAAATATAATACTTTCAACTTGTTCCATTGTAATATTCCCATATTGCAATTTGAGTAGATTTACTGTTTGCTATATATAAAAACAGATGTTAAACTTTAACAAACTACGATCTATTTGTCTGGTATTAAGTAGTCTGTAAGCCATTAAATTTAGTCTGCCCATAATGCCAAGGCATTATAGTGGCTCTCTTTGCACTGCAACTCATTATTGTAATTACACTGTAAACTATGTAAATATGAATCCCTACAACAAGTCAATCACATTGTAAACTTGCAAAGGGTCTTAGCAAAAGGTGTGGGGTTAAAAGATAAAGAATCAAATACAAAGTGGGAGTTGTCACAGTTGCTTTTTGCAACTGGGAGATTCTGAAGAGAAGTTGCAGAGGTTGGTGGATGAATTTGGTATTGTGTGTAAAAGAAGAAAATTGAAAGTGAATATAGGAAAGAGTAAGGTGATGAGGATAACAAAAAGACTAGGTGACGAAAGATTGGATATTAGATTGTAGGGAGAGAGTATGGAGGAGATGAATGTATTCAGATATTTGGGAGTGGACATATCAGCAGATGGTTCTATGAAGGATGAGGTGAATCATAGAATTGATGAGGGGAAAAGGGTGAGTGGAGCACTTCGGAGTCTGTGGAGACAAAGAACTTCGTCCATGGAAGTAAAGAGGGGAATGTATGAGAGTATAGTTATACCAACACTCTTATATGGGTGTGAAGCATGGGTGATGAATGTTGCAACGAGGAGAAGGCTGGAGGCAGTGGAGATGTCATGTCTGAGGTCAATGTGTGGTGTGAATATAATGCAGAGAATTCGGAGTTTGGAAATTAGGAGGAGGTGCGGGATTACCAAAACTATTATCCAGAGAGCTGAGGAGGGGTTGTTGAGGTGGTTCGGACATGTAGAGAATGGAACGAGACAGAATGACTTCGAGAGTGTATAAATCTGTAGTGGAGGGAAGGCGGGGTAGGGATCGGCCTAGGAAAGGTTGGAGGGAGGGGGTAAAGGAGGTTTTGTGTGCAAGGGGCTTGGACTTCAGGCAAGCATGTGTGAGCGTATTTGATAGGAGTGAATGGAGACAAATGGTTTTTAATACTTGACGTGCTGTTGGAGTGTGAGCAAAGTAACATTTATGAAGGGATTCAGGGAAACCGGCAGGCCGGACTGGAGTCCTGGAGATGGGAAGTACAGTGTCTGCACTCTGGAGGAGGGGTGTTAATGTTGCAGTTTTATAACTGTAGTGTTAAAGCACCCCTCTGGCAAGACAGTGATGGAGTGAATGATGATGAAAGTTTTTCTTTTTCGGGCCACCCTGCCTTGGTGGGAATCGGCCGATGTGTTAATAAAAAAAAATAAAAAATATTATATCTTTTTGAAACATCCTGTATTATACTACTCTCTAATCTATCCCTACCTTACCTACTGCATTTGTGAATGGGGCATCACTACATTAAATCACTTTAAAGTCAATAACTTAAAAAAAAAAAAGCAGCTGTATGAATGATCACCAAGTCTTGCATACCTAAATGTAAAAATACTATCTCACCATATTCTGTAATAATACAAGTAACTAATTTCACTCTTACTGTAATTTTTATTCAAATTTTAATTTAAATTAACAATCTTAATACAGTGGACCCCCGAGTAACGAACAAAATTCATTCCAGAAGCCTGCTCAAGTGCCATTACCGAACGAATTTACTCCCTTAAGAAATAATGTCAAGTAGGTTAGTCCATTTCAGACCCCCAAAAATACACTTACAAAAGCACTTACAATATTATAATTACATAATTGTACGATTTCCGGGGTGTTCGTAACTCGGGGGTCCACTGTACATATACAGTGGTACCCCGGTTTACGATATTTTTTCATTCCAGAATGCTGTTCAAGTGCCATTACCAAACGAATTTATCTCCTTAAGAAAAGTTGTAAAATAGACTAGTCCTTTTAGACCCCCAAAATTACACTTACAAAAGCATTTAAAAAAATAAACTTACATAAAAGGGTGAGTTTGGGGACCATCGTAAACCGGGGTACCACTGTATTATAATCTAAGTGTTCTTATACCTATGCAACTTATTTGATATGCTTCATATACATTTGCTTAATATTCATGTAATCTTTTTTGTGAAAATCACCACTGTCTTGCATACATATATGTACAATAATATAATCCTTCTAGATGTAAGTTAGGTTTAAACTTGCCCGAAATGCTCTACATAACTCCGGGACTTTCCATATGTGAGGGATGTCATCCAATTTTGTACAAATGATGTATCATGTGAAAATAAACTGACTGATACATTTGTCTTAATTACATAAAATGGGGAAACATTTTGAAAGCCAACTGAAATTTTCATTGATGTTTATCAATTACAGAAAATTTGAAACTTTTTGAAAAAGAGTGAAATTTCTAAATTACATAAAATTAGGAAACATTCTGAAAGCTGGAGTAAATTCCCAGTTCATAAATTACAGGACATGGGAAAAACTTAAAATAACCCATTCTTTAAAAGTTGGAATTAATTAAATTTCCATAGATTTTTATAAGATTACATAAAATGCAGAAATTAATTACAGAAAATAAAATTTGATGAGTAACTATTATATTTCCAAAACAGGAGTAAAATTATAAAATTTCCATTGAGGTCATACAGCACCTGGGAAAAATGAAGATGAGAAAGATACTACCTTATAATTTACACCTGGAAATCCTGGAGGGATTGGTCATAAATCTGCACACAATCACTCCCTAGGAAAGCAAGAGGCTCAGCAGACAGTGCAAAATACCCCTCATAAAAAGCAGGGAATTACTAACAGACCTCTGGCTGTCTTTTTCAGCCCTAATTCTATCGAAACTCGATTATGGTGACCAGATATATTCGGCAGCCTCTCCTGCCACTCTTTCCAGCCTTAATCCCATCCATCACCAGGGATTACGCTTATGCCTTGGTGCTTTTCGTTCTTCCCCGGTTGAGAGCCTCTATGTAGAAGCGAACATTCCATCCTTGTCCGATCGTCGTGATGCACATTGCATTCGCTATTATGTTCGCTCTCATGACCTCCGCAATCCTTCCATGTATAGGATTGTCACAGATGTTAGTAGACGCTCGTTATTTGTTCGTCGCCCCTGTTTACTTCGTCCCTTTTCTCTTCGTCTGCATTCACTCTTGTCTTCCCTTCAGCTTCCACCTTTATATGTTCATGTGGCTTCACCCTTTCCTCTACCCCTTGGGAAGTTCCTGCTGTCCGTGTCTGTTCTATTCCTCTACCTTGCGGAAAGCCCAACTGCCTACGGCGGCTTCTCGCTCTTTCTTTCTAGACCATTTCCGTTTCATTCCCATGCCATCGCAGTATACACCGATGGTTCAAAGTCATCTGACGGCGTCGGATTCGCAGCAGTGTTTCCGGACAGCGTCGTACGAGGGCATCTGTTACCCTCGGCTAGCATATTTACGGCTGAATTGTATGCCATTCTTGTGGCACTTATCCGTATTGCATCTATGCCTGTATCACCATTTGTGGTCGTTTCAGACTCCCTTAGTGCTTTACAGGCTATCCGTAAAATTGATACACCTCACCCCTAGTTCTTCGTATCCACCTTTGGTTACGCCGTATCTTTAGCAAGCATAAAGATATTGTCTTTTGTTGGGTCCCTGGTCATGTTGACGTACAGGGCAATGAACAGGCAGACACTGCTGCGCGGTCAGCAGTACATGACCTTCCAGTTTCATATAGAGGTGTTCCTTTCACGGACTATTTTGCGGTCATTGCTACCCACCTTCGCACCCGTTGGCAACAACGCTGGTCTGACCTGCTGAATAACAAACTTCATTCTATTAAACCGGTTATAGGTTTCTGGCCTTCTTCTTGTCACCAATGTCGAGGTTGGGAGACTACACTCTCCCGTCTTCGCATCGGCCACACTCGTCTTACTCACGGGTATCTCATGGAGAGGCTCCCTGCCCCTCTCTGTGAGCATTGTCAGGTTCCAGTGTCTGTTCGACATATCCTGTTGGACTGCCCACTCTATCAACGAGCACGCAGAATTTACCTCCAACGACGTCTTCGCTCTGCGGCCCTTTCTTTACCTTCCCTTCTTGCAGATGGCCCCTCCTTTAATCCTGACTCTCTCATTGACTTTTTGACAGAAACTGACTTACTACACAAACTCTGAAGATTATACCTCTAGCACCTCCCTCAGTCCCTTCTACCTCGATCTCTTGCTACCCTCCTCCCCTGCACAATCCACCGTCATCTTGCACTCCATACCCTACTAATCGTCCATCTCCCTCTTACAACCCACTCTCCCTGCATCCTACAATAACCTGCAGCGCTGTATAACCCCTGTGGTTTAGCGCTTCTATTTGATTATAATAATAATAATAATCTGGCTGTCTTTAAGAAACAACTGGACAAGATTTTCAAGTCAGTCCCTGATCAGTATGTTGGACTTTGTGCAACTACCACCTACAGCCTGGTTGATCAGGCTATTCACTGAGAGGCCTGGTCTGGGACTCAGCTGCAAAGGTGTTGACCCCTGAAACACTCCAGGTTTGTAGATAGATTTTTTTAAAACTAACCTATTACACTATGATGTTCATTTTACACTCTCACCTCCACTCATTCCTACCCAACAATCCAACATTGGGCTCTATGACCTGTATGAGTAGCTTAGTGTCTCTTTTCAAATAATTAATAATAAATCATAACCAAACATACAAGAAACTTTAAAGTTTCAAAGACTTGTCACCAAACTAGTTGTTGCACCGTCTCTCCAGACACACATGCCTAAGAAAGCTTGAAGTTCTGAGACTTTTCCCCACAGGCTAAATCCTGTGATAAAGAACCTAAGAAATGAAGACAGACGAAAAGGAATTAAGAGTACAGTGGAACCCCGGTTAACGAAAAAAATTCATTGCAGAAGCCTGCTCAAGTGCCATTACCGAACGAATTTACTTCCTTAAGAAAAAATGTCATTTAGGTTAGTCTATTTCAGACCCCCAAAAATACACTTCCACAAGCACTTACAATATTATACTTACATAATTACACGATTTCCGGGGTGTTCGTTAACCGGGGTTCCACTGTACAGTGGACCCCCGAGTAACGAGCAAAATTCATTACAGAAGCCTGCTCAAGTGCCATTACCGAACGAATTTACTCCCTTAAGAAATAATGTCAAGTAGGTTAGTCTATTTCAGACCCCCAAAAATACACTTACAAAAGCACTTACAATATTATACTTACATAATTGTACGATTTCCGGGGTGCTTGTTACTCAGGGGTCCACTGTACTGTATAACAATGGCAAGGTGAAGTTGTACAGGAAACATGGTCACAACTTGCATGATATTCAGGAAATAAAGATAGATGGACTTATTTTTAATTTGGTCAAAGTAGATCAAAATAAATAGAAACAGCACCAAAATGAGCCAAATTATTAATGTGAATTGTTAAACTTGTGAAGGACATTCAGCACAAGGAGTGTTGGAGGTTAGAGCCTTTCAGCTAAATTCACAGACACTACTTTACTGTACTCACAAAGGGGTATCAGGGGATGCAAAAGGAGCAAGTAGAATGCACTAGGGAAGGAAGTAGTGAAGGCAAATTCCATACATGAATTAAAAGATAAGTATGGCAAAACCTATAGGGATAAGGAAGGCATCACACCAGCAAGGTAATGCGAAGCAGGGCCAAAGACCTACAACTCTATCCCCACAAACAATACGATGAATGCAAAACTAGTCCCTTATACAGTGGTACCTTGAGTTACGATATTTTTTCGTTCGAGAATGCTGTTCAAGTGCCATTACCAAACGAATTTATCCCCATAAGGAATAATGTAAAATAGACTAGTCCTTTTACACCCCCCAAAAATATACTTACAAAAGCATTTAAAAAAATAAACTTACATAAAAGGGCGATTTTGGGGACCATCGTAACTCGAGGTACCACTGTATTTCAAAAATCATATATTCTTCAATTAATTTTTCATGATGGGCTCCAGACATTTTTTTAGGATATCCACCTAGCTAAAATATTTTCAACAAAGACTAATAAATAAAAGTAGAATTATGTTGTAAAAATATTATGTACAGTAGACCGTCATTTAGCACGAGATTATGTTGCACATTACGGGTATTGCACGACTGAAGAATTGCGGCACATTATTATCTAACACGACGTAAAAATGATATTACATGGTCGCGGGAAGAGAAAAAATTTTGAGCGCGCAGTCGCCCACGGTGGGTTAAACCATCGAGTCAGTGGGGGAGTCCTACTGCTATCCCCCGCCACCCTCACCCACCCACGCATCCCTCCCAGCGTTCAGTTTGGTTCATACACGTGCAGGACGACAATAATCGGGAAGCTCGCTGTGTTTATTTACATACATTTTCTCATTTTCATTGCATTTTCATAAATCTACCAAGCAATCATTACACCCAGTAAGCATACAAGTGTTCCAGCAAGTGACAGGAAAAGGTTTAAGCATTCAAGTCTAGGAATTGCAAAGTTTGAGTGACTGCCTGACTTACTGAATGACTTGACTGACTTATTGAATGACTTGACTGACTTATTGAATGACTTGACTGACTTATTGAATGACTTGACTGACTTACTGAATGACTTGACTGACTTACTGAATGACTTGACTGACTTACTGAATGACTTGACTGACTTACTGAATGACTTGACTGACTTACTGAATGACTTACTGAATGACTTGACTGACTGACTTACTGACTGACTTAAAGTTAGACACTCAGTACAACCATTGACTTCAGTTCCAGAACCTCTACCATCCACCTCAGCCCAGTAGGACCACAGCATAACTCTCCACTCTCTTCACAATCATCCACAAACACCAGCACCCACAATTTAAGGTAAATACTATTATTTATGTTACATTTGTAGTCTTAAGCAGTAAAAATAACATAATACATCACGATAATGAACTACAATTACATATTCACTTTTATTTTTGTAATATCTGTTGGTCTAAAAAAACTTGTTTGGCTTTTTGGGGACTCTCAGGAATGTAACCCTATTTTTCCCATAAGTTCTTTTAATTATCTAACACAAAATTATCTAACACGACATTTTCAGGAACGTAACTACCGTGCTAAATGACAGTCTACTGTATTAAGAAAATTTGCAGCACAGTATATTTCCTTCTACTTACTGGTCAGGTGCATGGGCTGTGCTCGAGAGTAAAGGGTCTGTGTCGCGGTGGGAGTGCTCCGATGAGGGGCCCGCCCGTGCTGGAGGGAGTTGATGGAGAAGGGGAGGGAGGGGTTGCTGAACTGCAACTGCCCCCACTGGTGCTGCTCCCATTGCTGGTCCCTGGCACCCCTGGCCCACCGCCTGACACCCCTGGCCCACTTTCTCTCTTTCTGCTGCCTGCGCTCGCTCTCTCTGTAATCTGGAGTGCCAAGAACCAAGTAATGTACAAGAAATCTTACTACACAATACCACCATCTTCACTTTTTTTTGGAATGGAATCAACACATTTTTTTAAGCAATACATGAAACATCAATAGCCAATATTAATTATTTCTACTCTAATTGCAAGAAGGTACACAAGGCTACACCAAGAAAATCATTAGCACCTAATTATACTTTGCATTAAAAACAGGCAAATGAACCTTGCATCAACATATGAAATAGGTGCTATTACCTCTAGGTGTAATGTCTGCCACAAAAATGTGTTCAGATATTACATTAAAGACGGATATTATGCAATTGTATACCACAATTATTTAAACAAACAAAACTAACATATACAGTGTGTGTGTACACACACACTGTATATAAAAACATAACATTTAAATTATAAAACACTTTTAAACTAATAAAAAGGTTTATATAAAAATCTAAATGATAAATAAAAGGGACAGTAGACTTTTACTGACACTACATGCCCCACAAACTGTACCACCACTCCTACAGTATTTACATCTTTTATGTGTATTATTTATATGATTGCATTGCATATCTTTATTTAGAATACAAGTAGCAAATAAATATATTTTAACTGATATTACAGTAATTACATTACATAAGCTCCATCAAGAAATTGGTCCTTCCAATCACTTTTTTATACTATATTACAACTAATACTAACATCTTTAAATAAAGTAAATTAGGGACACAAACTATGAATAAAAACAAGAAAAAATTAATGTATAGTGGAAATAGTTACAAGAAAATTGTCTAGGAGTGGTGTCTAAAGAATACAACACAACATCAAAACAGCAAACACAGAAAACTTGAAACAATACTTCCTGTCACTTTAAGTCTGGTACAGACTAACTCACCGTTTTATCCGTTAGTAACTCCCATATGCTGCTACGAAAAAGAGACGAGAACAAGTAAATATAGATTGGACAGCGATTGTTGCACCACACCAGTACAACAACCACGGGACAACAGCAAAATTACTTCACTACAAGGCATGCAATTTCTAGCTCAGACTTACTGCTACTGCTCAACTGTAATTTCATAAATAATAAAAAACAAAATACAGTAAATATTTAGGATAGCACTTGGGCCTATCTTTACTGCAATACACTCATTATGAACCCAGCAGTAAATCTGATTTGAGAAAGCAAAACAGAAGTCTCGCACTATGCGAATTGCTGAAAAAGAACCCTCATTCTAGCATTCAACTTTATAAATACAGTACAATATACAGACTCAATATGAAAGTTATCATAATGAACTGAAAATTCTTGAATCAATAAGTTGAACGCCTAGCTCTTTAAAATGAGAATATGTATGTACAGTAGGCATCATAAATATGCATGCCCATAAGTACACCTTTAGCAACCTACTTGCCTGACAGATTAAAAAAGTGCCAGGGTAACTTTTGTATGGTAGACAGTGCCACTTGCCATAGTGCTTCAGACAAAAAACTGGCTAAATTATTGTGATTTTCACACTTTAACAACTGGCCTGGAAACTCATTGGACTTGAATCTGATAGAAATGTCTGGAAACTTATTAAGTGTAAGCTTCATGGTGTGGATGTGTCCTCTAACCCCAAAATCCTTAGTGGCATTCAGCAGGTATGGGAGGGTACCGACTCTTCTATTATCTATAAGTTAGCCTTATAAGTGCCTGGGAAACTTAAGGAGTGCATCAAGAGGAAGGGTAATCCAACAACATACTAGTTTAGGTGAGGAACACATACCTATTTCAGTACAGCATTATATATTAAATTTAAACTGTAGGTTATAGTAAGCAGTCTCACTTTGTGTGATCTGTTTATCCATGTGCATATTTATGATGCCTATTGCCCACTATACTATATGTATGTATGTATGTATGTAATCAATTGTACTCCCCTAATTGCGGTTGCAGGGCGCTGCCTCTGCTGGTTTCACAATCCTGGCTATGTGAGCCCCATCATACCTATTCTTAAAGCAATGTATGGATTTTGCCTCTACTATCTCACTGTTTAGGTCATTCCAATTTCTGACCACTCTCAGGCTGAAGAGGCATTTCATAACATCCCTTTGACTCATTTGTACTTTTAACTTCTAGCTGTGATCTCAAATACCCGAGACCCGCCTCTCAGACTTCTCCTGTCAATTCCTCTTGAGCATTTTACATGTCATCATATCACCTCTGGTCCTCCTGTCCTCCAGTGTTGTCAGGTTCAACTCCTGTAGCCCCTCCTCATAGGTCATATCCCTCAGCTCTGATTATAGTTTTGTTACAAATCTTTGCTTGTATGTATATATGTGTATCTACATTACTACCCCAGGATGCTGCCCACAAGAGTTTAATAATAATTTATGAAGGGATTCAGGAAAATAGGTTAGCCAGACTTGAATCTTGAAGGTGGGAAATGCAGTGCTCACCTACATAAGAGTACAGTATTGCATTTCCCAATGTCTTAACCCTGAAGGAGGAATGGGGGATACAGCTTTGCAGTTCAGAGGGTCATTTCAACTATGTCTGCACTTTTCCGGCAAGACAGCTATTGAATAAGTGATGGTGAATATGTTTCCATTTTTTTGGGGGGAGGGGGAGGAGTTCACCCTACCTCAGTTGGAGTTGTACAGTGTGTTAAAGTGTATATATATATTAGTCTCACCCCACTCAATAATAAAAAATGTAGTACAGTATTACACTAGGTATTGTATGGTATGTTTGCATGCACATGCTTGGGAAGTTGTTTTTGGGGATACTATACCCAACATATCTCTTCTTTAAAGACAATACACACACACATACATCATTAACATTTCTGAAAATAATGCATGCATGAGGGTGTCTGAATTACAGAAAGATTTGAATAATGGGAATTACATAAATAAATAAATAAATATATATACAGTGGAACCCCGGTTAACGAACACCCCAGAAATCGTGCAATTATGTAAGTATAATATTGTAAGTGCTTGTGGAAGTGTATTTTTGGGGGTCTGAAATAGACTAACCTAAATGACATTTGTTCTTAAGGAAGTAAATTCGTTCAGTAATGGCACTTGAGCAGGCTTCTGCAATGAATTTTTTTCGTTAACCGGGGTTCCACTGTACAGTGGTCCCTTGGTTTTTGCCGAAAATTTGTTCCAGAATGCTGCTCAAGTGCCATTACCGAACGAATTTACTTCCTTAAGAAATAATGTCACATAGGTTAGTCTATTTCAGACCCCCAAAAATACACTTGCAACAGCACTTACGAAAATACACTTACATAAATGTTCGAGTTTGGAGATGCACGAAAACCGAGGGACCACTGTACAGACATACAAGTACGCATGCATGCACACACACACACACACACACACCAGGAGCTGTGAATTGACCCCTGCAGCCACAAATAGATAAGCATGTGCACGCACACACACACACACACACGCGCACACACGCATTTTGAATAATTTTCAAATTAAATTTGAAATTTTTCCTAATTTGTAATATTTCACTTTTAGTATATAGTTTAGATCTGTAAAAATTAAAAAAAGCATTTCTCATAAGTGAATAAAATCTCAATTAGTGATACAATATTTTTACAAATTAAAATTCTAGATTTTTATTTTTATTTGGAATATTCTGAACTTCTAAATATATTTAAAATTTAAAACGATTTCTCTCATTTTCATACATTTCTGAATAAAAAAATTAAAAGTCTGAATTTTACTAATTAAAATAATTACTATGTTTGGAGATCAAGCAAAATTAATATATTTAACTGTTTTCTAAATAACAGAGATACTGTGTTATACTATATACTGCTACATATTTATGCAAGTGTTCATGCATGCAAGCTTGGAAGATTGATTTATGGGGTCATATACCCAGTAAACCTTTTATGAAAATAAGTAGAGGCTAAATTATGCTTTTTCATCTAAACTAAAATCAAATTAATTGCCCCTAACATCTGTCCAATATGCAATACAATAGACAAGATTATCAGATACATAAATGTATGTGTGTGTGTGTACACCTCCCCAGAAGTACTTATCTAAATGTGTTTATGAATATCAAGATCTAATTTGAATTGTAAAATTTAAAAAAAAAACTAGAACATGTTTTGTGAGTAATTTTAAATCATATTACAAAAATGTTCATAATAATGCAATCATAACTCTTCGAAGTCCATTAATTGCATTTTATATCCATAATCTGGTCTAACTCTCCAAAGTCCATTAATTGCATTTTATTACGTCCATAATCTGGTCTAAGACATCGGCTACAAGTTACAATACAAAAACCATTACAGTGTATTAAAAAATATCCAGGGGAATATGGTATTCAGATTTGATACAAGAACCCATATGCTGACATGTCCACTCAGAGATCTAAATGCATCCACTACCCTCATACTCCATACCTCCAATCTGATATTCAATCTATCATTGCCTAGACTCTGTTACCCTTATTACCTTGCTCTTTTCTATGTTCACTTTCAGCTTACTTCTTTTACATACCCTCTCATACACACACAAAGACACACACACATACAGACACACACACATACAGACAGACACACACACATACACACATACAGACACACACACATACAGACACACATACATACACACACACACACACACACATACACACACACACACATACACAAATATGAATGCATCATTGGAAATGTTTGTAAACAGATCTGGTCAAGAATTCTTTACCAAACCTGGTAGATCTGCAGAAACACACATACAAAACAATAGCGAGCTGCCATAGCAGTTACCCTGACCAGGTAGAATAATTTCAGGTGGGGACAACAAAAATCACAGAACATAAAATCACTAACAGTAGGAGGTTTATTGTTAATTTAAATTCTGGATTAGTTTTAAGTGTAGCAATGTGCTTAAGAAAACATGGACATAAAAAAATGCCTGAGATCAGATAAGTGATACATTCAACTTAATGCTAAATATATCTATTATGTATAAATTTCTTGCCCCTATGTTAAAGGAGTGGACTAAAAGCATATAGCCTCTAGTGCTACAAATTCATATTTTTAAGTAACATGCATGGAAATGAAGCAAACGTATTCTTCAGCATTGCAAGAGATTTGTCATAATTCAACAGGTGCAACCTAAGCATACATTCACACTTAAGATCTCCCAGGAGCCAAATTTGGCATCACATTATTACGGAGGGATTGTCTCCTTGTTCCACTTACCAAGGAACCAAGCAAGACTGCTCACTCTGTAAAGGTTTTCCTGCTGAGAGAGAAACAGCTGGAAGCCTGAGGCTGATTGCTTTCTCTCCTCTTTGTTGTTTCCCTGTAATGAGCGCTGGCCAATGAACTTGCTGGCCGACACACCTTACATCTAGTTCTACTGCTACATGGATTTGTAGCAATTTCCAATTGATACAATATATAATAGTGATTTTTTGGCAAAAATAACAACGTATCCTTAAAGCAAATAATGTCCTCAAGATTGCACTAGATACCTTTAGTGTTGTGACAGTTAAGTTTACCAATATATGACAAGACTTTACAAGAATTTTTTTCAGTATTCATACATTATCTTTCATAACCCAAAAGAATAATATCAAGTACCAATTGGCATGTAAGTGCTCTTACATTTGTCATGGCATTATATGAAGCCAGTGTCAGCAGCAATGCATAGCTTGTTTTATGTGTGTCATCACTTAGGAAGCTTTCCAGATTTTGTATCCATTGTTTATTTACAGTAGAATTAAATGAACATGTCACTGATTATATTATACAATGCCTTTGATATGCACACTTATATTTGGGATCTTAAATGCATTTGCAAGTTGAAATGTGCAGTGTTTCACCATATCCATAGACAACTTACAAATGTTATTAATATCTAACAGTGTTTATTTATGTGCTCATTTATCTAATCCATCACACCTTCTCATAGTTATGGGTGCTCAAGCCTTAACTTTTTTTTTATATGATTTAAGTCTTGGAGAATACTGCAAGCCATGGACTTGACAGTAACACACTATTGGATTAAATGTAAACATATGTCATGAACTTCTGGTTATAACTGAGACTGATCAATCAGCCCAAAAGGCCCATCATATCACAAATCATTGACAATCAGTCTCCTTGCAATATATGTACCACCCTTATGTGTGAATTCTTAATAAATCATGTCTGCCCACTTTTCTTTGGTCTTTCCTTTACTGTATGCATTTTCTTAATTACAACTACAACTGGAATCACCACTAGACCTTCATGCAGGTGCCTTATACACTATAAACTTAATTTTTTCATTCTGATTGACTCCCTCAGCATTACTGCCACTCTCTCTCAGCTCAGCTTATGAATTTTACTTTATAACCATCAACTTTGCCTTAATATACAGTAATTCACATGTGTAAACTAATTTAGTCATTATATTTTCTCCTTACAGATTTATTACCTGTACAGTATAAAGATTTATGATTAACAAAATTGAATGTCTTTAAAAATAACCAAACTATAGACTTTACTTGAAATAAACTTCCAAATAGATAGGTGTCATTTTAGTCAGGTGCTGCGCTTAGTCCTTTGACATCAGAAGCAGCCTGAAGAACAGCATCTTCCATATTCAAGTTAACAAATACAATATTTACAACAGTTTAACTCTGGAAGATCATATAACATACATCGGACCTTCATAGCAAAACATCCATGGAGAGAGTACAAGTATCAAAAAGTATAAATCCTAAAGTGGGAAGGCAGACAACAACACATTCACACTTTAACTCTTCTTGGGGATCATGCATTTAGACTTACTTTTGCTTGGTCTGACGCATGAACTGCTGGATTTTGCGAGCAGCTTGGTGCTGTCTCCGTTGGGAGTATGTACGCCTGAAAATACATTAGTTTTACATTTTTGGGAATGAATTATTTTGTAGACAAAATGCATATGGGAGCAAGGGGCTAGTAACCTCTTCTCTGTATAAATTACTAAATTTTAAAAGAAAATCTTTTGTTTTTCTTTTTAGGTCACCTTGCCTCGGTGGGATATCACCAATGTGTTAAAAACAAAGATGCAAATACAGCCTCAACAATCCAGAAATCTATATTCTATAAATTTCCATATCCTAGAACAATCTAAACTTTTTATTTTAATAAAAAATTAATGCCAAAAAGCTATTTTTAAGTAATATACCTAAATCATTAGGTTTAGGGACTGGTAGCAACTGTATCCCACAATGCCTCTTGGATGAGTTTAGTCTTTCCTTCATTATATCTTTGCTTTTTGCCTTTATACTGGTATCTAGAAAGCTTTCAAAATCAACTGACAAGTGTGTTGGTGTAATGAGAAAACACATATGCTAACCACTATGCAGAAAATGGACTTTACTAATGTTAAATAAGGACCAGTCAGTAAAAAGCATCTATGAACATTCTCATGTTAGTAATATGATATTAAACAGCAATAAGAAAATCTAATGAATTCTATGCCATTATATGAGAGGATTAAGTAATGTTGCAGTGAATGTACGTATTATATTCATGAGGAAGCACTCAACTCATAGGGGTCAACACAGTGCCTGGGAATGGGAGAAAATCAGGTTTTATCTGAGGAAAGAAAGTGTGTGATCTAATTCCACAGATTAAAAGCCCTTCACTGGTACCAGGGCATCCCTTGGCATCAAGAAAGACAAATTTAAAATATCTTAGTTACCTGTTCATTTATATAAACCTGAAAATTCCACAATTTGGAAACTGTTTCCCCAAGGAGTGCTATATACAAAAAATCAGGAAAAACCAGAATGGTGTACATGGAGCAATGATGTACATTAACCCTTTCAATGTCCATCACAGATCTATTGTACTGACACCAGGGTCCCTCATGTACATCGAAGTCTTGAGCTCACATCCTTCAGATAAGCAGAGAGGGGTAAATTTTGGCCTAGATGAGAAAGTGGGTCCGTGCAGTGAGTGTGCACAGTACAAGAAAAAAAAGTCCTGCCCCCATGTAGTGTACGAACTTGTGTTTAGTTTAAAATAATGAATTTGAGGTGTTTTCTAGGATGGTTTTTATAGTTTTATTGGCTGTTTCTTGGTATCATTTGATAGAATGCAAGATATATTACTGAAATAAGACAATTTTTTGGTTGGTTCCAGAACTGGAAGTAGCTTGAAATCAGCTTTATAGTAGTAATGGAAATATTCAATTTTTGCCGATTTTCCAGCAGATGGGTAAGGCCCCCCTACACTCCCTGAACTGTTTTATGGGTTTTTAATAGGCCTGATTCAATTATTGGGGCCCCATAAATCATGAACAATGATTCCTGGTTATATTTTATTATCTGAGAGATAGGGTAAATCATTACTTTTTGTGATGATGCATTCAAATTGGAAGATAAGTGCAATATAGGAGAGTTCTGGGGATTTGATTAATGAAGAGAGGAAATGTTTTAGCACCCAGAATGCCTACAGCATTTATTTTGGACTTTCTTCTTAAATTAGAATGTTTTAAATTTTGTGTAAAATTGGCCAATAAATCAGTCCCTCAGCCTAGCAGCAAATGTTCAGTACCTAAAGTACTGAACCTACTGTAGGTACTGAATACCTCATCTTTTACCTCTTCTGTCTTCTGTGTTTGTCCTTGCATTCTACTGATAAAACCAATGGTTGGCAAAATGTCCAATAAATATCCAGTTAATGCACACGTCTAAATTTTTCAACTTGTCAGTATTATATACCACTGATGTTATGAAATTGACTGGATGGGTATACATTTAAAATTAAAGAAACAGATGCACACTGTGTACTGGTGTGGAGCAAAGGGCATTTTTCCTAAATACAGTGGACCCTCGAGTTTCGTGAGTCTCGCGTTTCGTGAATTTCACCTTTTGGCAACTTTTTTTGTCAAAATATAGCCTCGCGTTTCGTGATTTGCTTAGCGATTCGCCTCCCAACGTCCGCGCACACACAAAGGCGCCCCACACACCATTAAGAGTCAGTGTGGCATTGTTTCTCGGGGAGTGACCATCACCCCACGCATTCATAAGATACAGTACATTTCGTAATACAGAGGACCCCCGGTTAACGGCCATAATTCGTTCCAGAATGCTGTTCAAGTGCTCTTACCAAACAAATTTATTAACTTAAGGAATAATGTAACTTAGAGTAGTCTTTTTGGACCCCCAAACATACACTCACAAAAGCACTTAAAAAAATACACTTACATAAATGTTAGTGTTTGGAGCCAGCCATTAACCGGGGGTCCACTGTATTCCATTCTTTTTTGTGCTTGAAACTGCTAAATAAGCTACTATGGGCCCAAAGAAAGCTCCTAGTGCCAGCCCTTTGGTAAAGAAGGTGAGAAACACGATAGAATTAAAGTAAGAAATCATTGCAAAATATGAAAGTGGAGTGCGTGTGGCCGAGGTTGCCAGGATGTATGGGAAGCCCCATTCAACCATCACTTCCATCGTGGCGAAGAAAAAGGAAATCAAGGAAGCTGTTTCTCAAAAGGGGTAGATATGCTCACAAAAAAGAGATCGCAAATAATCGAAGATGTTGGTGTGGATCAACCAAAAACAGTTAGCAGGAGATAGTGTTATGCAGTCGATAATTTGTGAAAAGGCAAGGCAGTTGCATGCTGATCTCGTAAAGAAAATGCTTGGAATGAGTGCTGATGTTAGTGAATTTAAGGCCAGCAAAGGCTGGTTTGAGAGATTTAAGAAGCGTAGTGGCATACACAGTGTGGTAAGTCATGGCGAGGCTGCAAGTTCTGACAAATGTCCGGCTGAAAAATTTGTGCATGAATTCAAGGTGTACGTAGAGGATGAAGGATTCCTCCAAGTGTTCAATTGTGACGAAACAGGCCTCTTTTGGAAGAAAATGCCAAAGAGGACCTACATCATGCAGGAGGAAAAGGTACTGCCAGGACACAAGCCTATGAAAGACAGGCTAACTCTCTTGTTCTGTGGCAATGCAAGTGGGGATTTTAAAGTGAAGCCTTTACTCATGTATCACTCTGAAAATCCCAGTGTGTTCAAGAAAAACAGCATCGCCAAGAGTAAATTGTGTGTGATGTGGAAGGCTAACAGTAAGGCATGGGTCATGAGGGAAATTTTCCTAGAGTGGTTCAATGAAGTGTTTGGCCTGAGTGTGAAGAAATACCTCCTGGAAAATAAATTGCCACTCAAGTGCCTCCTGGTAATGGACAATGCTCCTGCTCATCCTCCAAACTTGGATGACCAAATGGTGGAGGAGTTTAGTTTCATCACAGTGAAGTTCTTGCCCCCTAATACCACTCCTCTCATCCAGCCCATGGACCAGCAGATCATTTCAAACTTCAAAAAAACTCTACACCAAAGCAATGTTTCAAAGGTGCTTTGATGTGACTGCAGACACTGAATTGACCCTAAGAGAGTTCTGGAGGGATCACTTCAATATCCTCAATTGCATAAACCTTATAGGTAAGGCTTGGCAAGGAGTGATTTCCAGGACTTTGAACTCTGCTTGGAGAACATTGTGGCCAGATTGTGTCCTCGATAAAGATTTTGAAGGGTTTGAGGCTGACCCTGACAACCCTATGCCAGTTGTGGAATCTATTGTGGCTTTGGGGAAGTCCATGGGGTTGGATGTGAGTGGCGAGGATGTGGAAGAGTTGGTAGAGGACCACAGTGAAGAGCTAACCACTGAAGAGCTGCAAGAGCTTCATCTGCAACAGCAACAGAGCACATCTGAGGAAATTGCTTCAGAGGAGGAGGAAGAGAGATTGAAGAAGGTGCCTTCTTCAGAGATTAAGGAGATTCGTGCAATGTGGTGTAGGATGCAAAGATTTATGGAGGAACATCACCCTAACAAAGCTGTTGCAGGCCGTGTCTGCGACATGTTCAATGACAATGTCTTGTCCCATTTTAAGGACATTTTAAAGAGATGCCAAAAACAGAGTTCTCTGGAACAATTTTTTGAGTGACAGGGGTCCAGTGACTCAAGCTGGTCCTAGTGGCATTAAAAAAACAAAGAAGGGAAGTAACCCCATATTAGGACTTGGTACCTAAAGTCTTTATGGAATGGGATTCCTCTTCCAAACAATAGTGTAACTTCATCCTCTTCCCTCCTCCCGTCTTCCATACACCAACAAGAGTCTTCAATAAAGGTAAGTGTCTTGTTATTATTGTTTTATACTTGATTTCTCATTGTTTTCTGTATGTAAATCTATATTTAATCTAAAAAAATTATTTTTTGTTAATACAGTGGACCCCCAGTTTACATACTGCTCCAAACTCAAACAATTATGTAAGTGTATTTTTGTAAGTGCTTTTGTAAGTGTATTTTTGGGGGTCTAAAAGGACTAAGCTAATTTACATTATTCTTTATGGGAACAAATTCGTTTGGTAACGGCACTTGAACAGCATTCTGGAACGAATTAATTACGTAAACCGGGTTACCACTGTACTTTTGGGTGTCTCAAACAGATTAATTGGATTTACAATATTTCTTATGGGGAAAATGGTTTTGCAATTCATGAATTTCACCTTTCGGCAGAGACTCTGATACGGATTAATCACGAAACTCGGGGGTCCACTGTAATTGGTTTTAAGTTGTAATCACATTCAACAGGAAGAGCAGATAAATTTAGATAAAACTTAAAAATCTTGTGAAACTTAATTATGAAGACAGGACACTATGATATGATCTTAAAATTTACTGTGAATATCATCATAACATTAAGAAATGGAGAAGTGGACCAGAATTCTTCCTCTGTAACCCATGCATGTCGTAAGAGGTGACTAAAATGCCAGGAGCAAGGGACTAGTATCCCCTTCTCCTGTATACATTATTCGTTTTAGGTCACCCTGCCTCGGTGGGTTACGGCCGATTAGTTGAAAAAAATTAGGAAAAGGGAAATGTTAAATGAGACATAAGTGGCCTACATGGGATAATTATTACATGTTTTCCTGGAGCAAATATAGTATATAAAGCTATCAGTACAGACAAATTAAGGAAGATAGTACAGTGAAACCTCAGTTTTTGTCATTAATTCTTTCCAGAAAGTCTGACGAAAACTGAATTCGATGAAAACTGACGTCTCTAAAATTTGCCTAAAATGGGACAAGGCATTGTCGTTGAACATGTTGAAGACACGGCATGCAACAGCTTTGTTAGGGTGATATTTCTCCACAAAACTTTGCAACTCACTCCACTTTGCACGCATGTCCTTAATCAGTGAAGAAGGCACATTCTTTCCTCTCTCTTCCTCCTCCTTTGAAACTATTTCCTCAGCTGCGATCTGTTGCTGTTCCAGTTGAAGGTGTTGCAGCTCTTCAGTGGTTAGCTCTTTCCTGTGGTCGTCCACCAACTCCTCCACATCCTGGCCACTCATATCCAACCCCATGGACTTTCCCAAAGACACAATTCTATCATGTTTCTCGCCTTCTTTATCAAAGGGCTGGCACTTGGAACTTTCTTTGGCCCATGGTGGCTTATTTAGCAGTCGCACTCAATAAACAAGCACAAAAAACAATAGATTATTATGAAATGTTTCAGATGAATGCGCAGGGTAATGCTCACTCGATGAGAAACAAAGCCAGACTGACTCAGAACGCGTGGGATGCTTCGTGTGGGAGCGAGCAAGCGGACACGTTTGGTACGGCAGACTGACGAAAACTGAGGTGATGAACGAAAACTGGGACAAAATTTTGACGAAAAAAGTCGTCGAAAACCAAATTTGACGAAAATCAGGGCAAATGAAAACCGAGGTATCACTGTATATTGCCAAACTGCAAATTAAGGTAAAACTAAAGATAATGTAAGAAAAATGTATAGGGGTCAAAACAGAGTGTTTGCAAGAATCCATTAATTATGAATTTTGGGTAGGTGAGGTAAAAACAATACAGTGGACCCTCGGTTAACGAAAGGTCCCGTTAACAAAAGCTTCGGAAACCGAAAGCTTTTTTTCGTAATCGGTTAGCGAAAAATTCCTCGGTTACCGAAAGGTATTAGACGTGTCCGCCTGCTCCGCGCAACCGCAGGATGCCAGTGAAGCGTTGTTTACCATTGAGAGAACATTACCTAGTGTGCTCTTTCAAAGATTCACAATATATTTGGTGTCTTTTTTGGTGGTTTAGTTATTGCCACTGTGAAATAAGTCACCATGGGTCCAAAGAAGCTTCCTAGTGGCACCCCTGTGGTAAAGAGAGTGAGGAACACCATCGAACTGAAGAAGGAAATCATAGAAAAATATGAGAGTGGTGTACGTCTGAGTGCCTGTTGTGGAACATGTTGTGGAAGATATTGTGGAATTGGGGAACAGCCTGGGGTTGGAGGTGAGTGGTGAGGATGTGGAAGAGTTGGTGGAGGAGCACAGGGTAGAGCTAACAATTGAAGAGCTGCAAGAGCTTCATCTGGAACAGCAACAGACCACAGCTGAGGTTATTGCTTCAAAGGAGGAGAGAGAGAGAGATAAGGAGGTGCCTTCTTCAGTGCTTAAGTAGATGTGTACAAAGTGGAATGAGTTGCAGACATTTGTTGAAAGATACCACCCTGAGCAAGCTGAAATGAGCCTTCTGTGCAGCCACTTCAGTGACAGAGCCATGTTGTACTTCAGAAAAGTGTTGAAGAGTCGCCAGAAACAGAGGACTGTGGACAGTTACTTTACCAGGCAGGGGTCTAGTGACTCTCAAGCTGGTCCTAGTGGCATTAAAAGACCAAGAAGGAAGTAACCCCAGAGAGGGACTTGTTACCTGAAGTCCTTTTGGAGGGGATTCCCTTCCAACCACTAACACCCTGCTCCAATCATCATCTATATCTTCCAGATGCCTGCAAGTCTCTTCAATAAAGGTAAGGAAATGTTATTTTTTTTATTTTGAGTGATTATTTTTTGTGGAACGATTAATTGTATTTACATTATTTCTTATGGGAAATAAGGTTTCAGATAACGAAAGATTCAGATTAAGTAATAGCTCCTGGACCGGATTAATTTCGTTAACTGAGGGTCCACTGTACATACAAGGAGACAAATTGAGTTGCTAAGTTAACAGCAAGTAAAACATAACCCAGATAAACTACCAAACATTGGCAATGTATCCATTTACCTAAATTGAACTCTAGAAGTAAATCACTGGAAGTTGTCAGAAGAGAACTTTGCATATTGTGCACCAAGAAAATAATGTGTTTATGACAGATAAAAGTGAGTGGGAACCAGTCTCACTAATAAATCAACTTGGAAACTGGCATCATATGGTCCAAGCTGTCATTGCCCCTAAAAGTTCATCAGCTTGGTAAAGTGAACACTCATGAGGAAATGAAGAAACTACAAATTATTAGTGTTTTGTTTAGCTTAGAATAAATGTTTAGTAAACATTCTTATTTTACTTTCCTCAGAGGGTTTTATCAGTTAGAGACATACAGGAAAATTTATAAATGTAGCTGCACAGGAATATAAGAGTAATTGCAAATATTTAATACATTTTATCCTCAGTGTAGGTTGGTAGACAGTTTTGCTGATGATACTGTGCTTATGGGAGATTCTAAAGAAAAGTTGCAAAGGTTAGTGGACGAGTTTGGGAGAGTGTGTAAAGGTAGAAAGTTAAAAGTGAACATAGATAAGAGTAAGGTGATGAGGGTATCAAACGATTTAAATAAAGAAAAATTGGATATCACATTGGAGAGAGGGATTATGGAAGAAGTAAATGTTTTCAGATATTTGGGAGTTGATGTGTCAGCAGATGGGTTTATGAAGGATGAGGTTAACCATAGAATTGATGAAGGAAAAAAGGTGAGTGGTGCATTGAGGTATCTGTGGAGACAAAAACGTTATCCATGGAGGCAAAGAAGGGAATGTACGAAAGTATAGTGGTACCAACACTCTTATATGGGTGTGAAGCATGGGTTGCAAATGCTGCAGCGAGGAGGAGGCTGGAGGCAGTGGAGATGTCCTGTCTAAGGGCAATGTGTGGTGTAAATATTATGCAGAAAATTCGGAATGTGGAAATTAGGAGAAGGTGTGGAGTTACTAAAAGTATTTGTCAGAGGGCTGAAGAGGGTTGTTGAGGTGGTTTGGTCATTTAGAGAGAATGGATCAAAGTAGAATGACTTGGAGAGCGTATAAATCTGTAGGGAAGGAAGGCGGGTAGGGGTCGTCCTAGAAAAGGTTGGAGGGAAGGGGTAAAGGAGGTTTTGTGGGCGAGGGGCTTGGACTTCCAGCAAGCATGTGTGAGCGTGTTAGATAGGAGTGAATGGAGACGAATGGTTTTGGGACATGACGATCTGTTGGAGTGTGAGCAGGGTAACATTGTGTGAAGGGATTCAGGGAAACCAGTTAATTGATTTAGTTGGACTTGAGTCCTGGAAATGGGAAGTACAATGCCTGCACTTTAAAGGAGGGGTCTGAGATAGTGACAGCTGGGAGGGACTTTTCTCAGCTGTAGTATCTGAGCTCCTCTGCAAAGACAGTGATTATGTATGAGTGTGGTGAAAGTGTTGAATGATGATGAAAGTTTTTCTTTTGGGGATTTTCTTTCTTTTGGGTCACCCTGCCTCGGTGGGAGACGGCCGACTTGTTGAAAAAAAAAAAAAAATAAATAAAAGTAAACTATGATATTCCAGAGAAAATACATGAAGAAGGGTACTTACTTTAAAGTTGGAATAGGGGTAGTTTCCCGTGATCCCCTCAGTGAGAAGTTAACATTGGAGTGTGCACCTCCTTCCAAACTCTTTTTAAAGCGCTTGTGTTCACAGTAAGATCTAAACTGATTTTGAATTAATGTTGCAGCTCGACTCATTTGCCTGAAGTACACATACTGAAAAATGCACATAAATTTTTGAGAAGTTTTTATTTAAAATATTCCTATAACTATAATAATACCTAACATCATTCTTGAAAATTCTAACATTCCTAGAGAGAGAATTTCATGTAAATACATTTGTTGAAAAGTTTCTATTCCACTTTTTTGTTTCTATGAGTGGTATTATAATGAAATTTAATGTTTAGAATCATTTGAAAATAAATAAACAAAATAAAGCATAACATACAATCCTGTATGATTTGAAGGATGAAAAATAAAAATATAAGCAAAGCTGAGTAGTATACAAAAACAAAGGTATGCTGATCTAAGGCAGTACTTCAGAGAAACTAAATGATAAAATACTGTAAGCAACAGGCATAAAGAAAATAAGACACTTCTGCAACATAATGAAAATGAAATCCAAAAAAAACTTATGCATAATGAAAGACAAAGAATGGTTCAACATCAGATACTGGAAAGTATTTTAATTGAACAGACAATTTTTTAGGTATCCTCTGGCCAATCAGTTTCTTGGCACTAACACCTCACCATATAACTTGCCATTACTTGTACCCAGTGGCAGACCTACATTTTTGGGGCCCTGAAGCTTGAACTGTTATGGTGGCCCCTTCTCATACAGTAGACCCAAAATTTTTAAGTAATGTGGATCAAAGTCACTTTTGGGGACCCTCCAGGATTAGAGGCCCTGAAACTTAAGCTTCGTTAGTTTCACAGTAGATCCACCCCTGCCTAGGCAACAAGTACTTCTGACAACACAGCAGTGTTTGTGGTAGGCTTTTTACTCTGACTTCAATGAGGCCCAACAGTCATCATAAAACAGTGGACCCAGGTCATTAAAAATATTAAGAGAAATGAAAAGAACCTAATATTCTTCAAAATGTCATACATGTAAAATAATTCCTTTACTTAATTTACCTGTTTATAACGCCTATAATAATTCTGAATGACAATAGCAGCTTGTCTCTCCTTATCTTGCTCTTGTAGTCGCTTACGCCCTTTGTAAAGCCTGTATGCCTTTTGAATTGTTTTGGCAGCCTCATATAATTCCCTTTGTTCACGGTCTGGAATAAATGAGAAGGATAAATAAACAGTGAAAAGGAAAAACAAAAACCTTTAAAAATTTTATTTAAATGAATGTACCAGGACCTAGGTATTAAGTAGGTAGGCAGCAACCGCCCAGGGATATACTACCATCCTGCCAAGTGAGTGTAAAATGGAAGCCTGTAATTGTTTTACATGATGGTAGGATTGCTGGTGTCTTTTTCTGTCTCATAAACATGCAAGATTTGAGGTACATCTTGTTACTTCTACTTACACTTAGGTCACACTACACATACATTTTTTTTTTTTTTTTTTTTTCAACAAGTCGGCCGTCTCCCACCGAGGCAGGGTGACCCAAAAAGAAAGAAAATCCCCAAAAAGAAAAAAACTTTCATCATCATTCAACACTTTCACCACACTCATACATAATCACTGTCTTTGCAGAGGAGCTCAGATACGACAGCTGAGAAAAGTCCCTCCCAGCTGTCACTATCTCAGACCCCTCCTTTAAAGTGCAGGCATTGTACTTACACATACATGTACAAGGATATATATACACACCCCTCTGGGTTTTCTTCTATTTTCTTATTAGTTCTTCTTGTTTATTTCCTCTTATTTCCATGGGGAAGTGGAACAGAATTCTTCCTCCGTAAGCCATACGTGTTGTAAGAGGCGACTAAATGCCAGGAGCAAGGGGCTAGTAACCCCTTCTCCTGTATATATTACTAAATTTAAAAGAAGAAACTTTTGTTTTTCTTTTTGGGCCACCCTGCCTCGGTGGGATACAGCTGGTTTGTTGAAGGAGAAGAAGAATGTACCAGGTGTCATTTTATGCTGCAATGCAACTGCATTTCAGACTTAATCACACCAACTGCATATGATGAATTTATATCACATATACAGAACAACTGATCAGAAAAGGACATTGCATAATAGTGAGTATGCATAAAGCAAGCAAAAACCTATACTTAAGCCAGCCCTATCCTTATGATTTACAATGGAAAAAAACAACAACAAATCTTACATCTCTTAATACAAATGACATGTGCTTCCTACTTCATTAAAGCTAATACGGTAAAACCTCTAATTAACAAACACCAATTTAATGGACTTCAGAAATTAGGAACAAATTTCATGTCAGGAGACAGGAAAGTGAAAGGGTTAAGGCTGATGCATCTTATGAAATGTATGAAACATTTTTGGATTTAGGCTGTGTGGGTGAAGTTTTTTCAAATTTACTAAAAAAAAAAAAAAAAAAAGTTAAAATATTTCTTTTCATGACTTAACCAAGTTCCCTTACATCTGGCACATGCCTGTATTTTGTATGTACAGCTGGTTCATGTTCCACATAATTTGGTCAAGAATTCTTTTAATGTTGCTCGAGAGCTAATAATTGAGACAATTGTAATATTTTTTCTCAGCTGTTACTTTGTCAATTGCATCTATTTCTGGTATATGGTCATCTGATGTAGGTGTGATGAGTACCATTTTGTTTAATAAAATTTTGTCAAGAAATGTGGAACTTTTAAAATGATTTTTTTACCTCAACGAGTGTCACTTACCAAGGCAAGGTATTACTTTTATAAGTTAGATATTTTTCTAAGCTTTATTTGGATCAAATATATTGATGGATGGAATGAAAATACTCATAATGACATGTTTAATCAAGTTAGCTTCTACCTCACTTCATTCATTGCAGATAATCAAGCACCCACTGCAACTAGCACAATTCTTCTTTATTTCAAGTTATCAGTATATCTTATTCTAGTTTTACTATAAAATATTAAAAAATAGTCTTACCTGATAGTGTAAGATTAGAAAAATCTCTAGAAAAGTCCCGGGTGGAGGCATGGAAAAATTCGGAGAAGTCAGCTGTAGTGGGTGGAGGTGAGGGACTTTCTAGTGTGAAAGAGGCAGGTGATGGTAGACAGCTAGAGGAAGCGGGGCTCATTGATGAACTGGGTGTCCCAACATCAATGTATCTGATAAAAAGACATATTACATTAGGTTGAAATTAATGGTTCCAATAAAGCACTCAGAATGCATCCTAACACTTTTACAGTAGGGCCTCGCTTTACAGCGTTCCACTAATACGGACATTTCAAATTACAGTAGGGCCCCACTGATATGGCACACTAGGTTCCAGGCTACTGCCAGAAAGTGGACATCGCCGGAAAGCAGAACGCCATTTTTTCCACTTATAAATGCATATAAATGCCAGACAACAAGTTTACACTAACTTATATTAAGTTAGTAATAGAACTAGGCATTAAAAACACAATAAAAAGTAAAATACATACACAGTACATTCATTACTAACCTTAAAATATTTGTAGTCTTAATGTATGGCGAGAGGTGAGTAGTACTTATTTGTAGGAAGTCAGGTGTAGGTAGCCCTGGCTCCCCATCCCAAACTTAATAGTAATAGAAAGAGTAATAGAAAGAGGTTTGGTAATAAGTAATACATATTTTATGAAAAAGAGGATAAATAAATATACAAGGTATGATATAGCACGTAAGGAAAGTAGTTTGTTGGATTATGTATTGGTGGATAAAAGGTTGATGAGTAGGCTTCAGGATGTACATGTTTATAGAGGGGCAACGGATATATCAGATCATTATTTGGTTGTAGCTACAGTTAGGGTAAAAGGTAGATGGGACAAAAAGAAAATGGCAACAGCAAGTAAGAGAGAGGTAAAAGTGTATAAACTAAGGGAGGAGGAAGTTAGGGTGAGATATAAGCAACTATTGGCAGAAAGGTGGGCTAGTGCAAGTAGGAGTAGTGGGGGGGTTGAAGAGAGTTGGGATAGTTTTAAAAATGCAGTATTAGAATGTGGGGCAGAAGTTTGTGGCTATAGGAGGGTGGGTGCAGGAGGAAAGAGGAGTGAGTGGTGGAATGAAGAAGTAAAGGGTGTGATAAAAGAGAAAAAGGTAGCTTATGAGAGGTTTTTACAAAACAGAAGTGTTAATAGAAGAGCAGAGTATATGGAGAGTAAAAGAAAGGTGAAAAGAGTGGTGAGAGAGTGCAAAAGAAGAGCGGATGAAAGAATGGGAGAGGCTCTGTCAAGAAATTTTGCTGAAAACAAGAAAAATTTTTGGAGTGAGATAAACAAGGTAAGAAAGCCTAGGGAACGAATGGATTTGTCAGTTAAAAACAGAGTAGGGGAGTTAGTAGATGGGGAGCTGGAAGTATTGGGTAGATGGCGGGAATATTTTGAGGAACTTTTAAATGTCGATGAAAAAAGGGAGGCGGTAATTTCATGTACTGGCCAGGGAGGTACAACATCGTTTAGGAGTGAAGAAGAGCAGGATGTAAGTGTGGGGGAGGTGCGTGAGGCATTACGTAGAATGAAAGGGGGTAAAGCAGCTCGAATTGACGGAATCATGACAGAAATGTTAAAAGCAGGGGGATATAGTGCTGGAGTGGTTGGTATTTTTGTATAATAAATGTATGAAAGAGGGGAAGGTACCTAGGGATTGGCAGAGAGCATGTATAGTTCCTTTATATAAAGGGAAGGGGGATAAAAGAGAGTGTAAAAATTATAGGGGAATAAGTTTACTGAGTATACCAGGTAAAGTGTATGGCAGGGTTATTATTGAAAGAATTAGAGGTAAGACAGAGAGTAGGATTGCAGATGAGCAAGGAGGCTTTAGAGTGGGTAGGGGATGTGTAGATCAAGTGTTTACAGTGAAGCATATATGTGAACAGTATTTAGATAAAGGTAGAGAAGTTTTATTGCATTTATGGATTTAGAAAAGGCATATGATAGAGTGGATAGGGAGCAATGTGGCAAATGTTGCAAGTGTATGGAATAGGTAGTAAGTTACTGAAGGCTGTAAAGAGTTTTTATGAGGATAGTGAGGCTCAGGTTAGGGTGTGTAGGAGAGAGGAGATTACTTCCCGGTAAAAGTAGGTCTTAGACAGGGATGTGTAATGTCACCATGGTTGTTTAATATATTTATAGATGGGGTTGTAAAGAAGTAAATGCTAGGGTGTTGGGGGAGGGGTGGGATTAAATTATGGGGAATTAAATGCAAAAAGGGAGTTGACACAGTTACTTTTTGCTGATGATACTGTGCTTATGGGAGATTCTAAAGAAAAGTTGCAAAGGTTAGTGGACGAGTTTGGGAGAGTGTGTAAAGGTAGAAAGTTAAAAGTGAACATAGATAAGAGTAAGGTGATGAGGGTATCAAACGATTTAAATAAAGAAAAATTGGATATCACATTGGAGAGAGGGATTATGGAAGAAGTAAATGTTTTCAGATATTTAGGAGTTGACGTGTCAGTGGATGGGTTTATGAAGGATGAGGTTAACCATAGAATTGATGAAGGAAAAAAGGTGAGTGGTGCATTGAGGTATCTGTGGAGACAAAGAACGTTATCCATGGAGGCAAAGAAGGGAATGTACGAAAGTATAGTGGTACCAACACTCTTATATGGGTGTGAAGCATGGGTTGTAAATGCTGCAGCGAGGAGGAGGCTGGAGGCAGTGGAGATGTCTTGTCTAAGGGCAATGTGTGGTGTAAATATTATGCAGAAAATTCGGAATGTGGAAATTAGGAGAAGGTGTGGAGTTACTAAAAGTATTTGTCAGAGGGCTGAAGAGGGGTTGTTGAGGTGGTTTGGTCATTTAGAGAGAATGGATCAAAGTAGAATGACTTGGAGAGCGTATAAATCTGTAGGGGAAGGAAGGCGGGGTAGGGGTCGTCCTAGAAAAGGTTGGAGGAAGGGGTAAAGGAGGTTTTGTGGGCGAGGGCTTGGACTTCCAGCAAGCATTTGTGAGCGTGTTAGATAGGAGTGAATGGAGACGAATGGTTTTTGGGACATGACGATCTGTTGGAGTGTGAGCAGGGTAACATTTTGTGAAGGGATTCAGGGAAACCAGTTAATTGATTTAATTGGACTTGAGTCCTGGAAATGGGAAGTACAATGCCTGCACTTTAAAGGAGGGGTCTGAGATAGTGACAGCTGGGAGGGACTTTTCTCAGCTGTCGTATCTGAGCTCCTCTGCAAAGACAGTGATTATGTATGAGTGTGGTGAAAGTGTTGAATGATGATGAAAGTATTTTCTTTTTGGGGATTTTCTTTCTTTTTGGGTCACCCTGCCTCGGTGGGAGACGGCCGACTTGTTGAGAGAGAGAGATTTAAAGCAACCCAGAGAGATAAAATACACATACAGTACACTCATTATTTACCTTAAAATATGTGTAGTCTTAATGTAGAATGAAAGGTGAGTAGTATTTATTTGTAGGAAGTCAGGTGTAGGTAGCCGGTAGATGTAGCCCGGCTGGGCCACACCTACCTACATAGTTTCTAATAACTACCTTTAGATGCCATCATAAATGAAGGGAGAAATAATGAATAATTCATGCCGAGAATCGTAAACAAAAGCGGAGTGTTAAGAGGAGTGACTAGGCCAAACGCAGATTCATACACGTTTTCTCTGGTGCTGGACCAGAGAAAACGTAATGTTTTCCCTCCGCCCGGCTACCACACCTCTATAGCATATAAACATAGCATGTTTATATGCTATGTAATGTGTTTCTTATATAATTTTAAAGAAAATATCATAGATGGATTAATGAAAATGTCTATAGTATTAATGTAAAATAAGACATTTAATGTGGTCAAGAGTGATTATTATTGCGTACTATTAGTATCACTATGGCATTAAGACTAGAGGGACACTCTTAGTGATTTAATGTGTACATGCATGCCAGCACAGTGTTTAAGTATATTTAGGTACAGGTACACATTAATATTATCATCAGAGTACATATAAAATATGCAATAACTTTAAAACACTTGAAATTTTGGAAAGTTTCCAGACATAATAGAGAGATGTGCTCACAGAGAATGCAAACAAACTGGGAGGGGCGCGTCATATTAGAAAGACAGGTTGCCGTAGAGCGAGTTTTGGTCATAATATGAAATCGCCATATTAGCAGAACGCTGTAAGGCGAAACGCCGTAAAGTGGGGCCCTACTGAATGACCAAAACTCGGTATACAGCTCCTCCATTTGACTTTCAAATACAGTCACCACACCCCACCCAGTTTATTTACATCCATTGACGTTGCTACGGTTGGTGTCACCCAGGGCAGCCTCTTTGGTGTCACCCCCATGAAATCCATGGGGGTGACACTCATATACTCTCTCTCATACACTCTCTCTCTCGTTAATTCGTTTTACCTCGTTTACTCACCTCTCACCCTACATTAAGACTACAAATATTTTAAGGTAAGTAATGAGTGTACTGTATATGAATTTTATCGCTCTAGGGCGCTTTAAATGTCGTAGTATATTACGTGTGGATGGGGTGGCTGGCTACCATACCTCCCCTACCTGACTTCCTACAAATAAATACTACTCACCTCTCACCCTACTGTGTGTATTTTGTTTTTTATTGTTAATGCCTAGTTATATTGCTAACTTAATATATGTTAGTGTAAACTAGTTATCTGGCATTTATATGCATTTATAAGTGGACAAAATGGCATTCTGCTTTCCGGCGATGTCCGCTTTCCTAACCTGCTAAGTGAGGAGTATACTGTAATGGTAGTGAGTTTGTGTCAACCATCTTTGATAATGTTGTAATGTCACCTTTGCACCATTAATAACATTTCTGGTATACAGTGGACCCCAGAGTTTCAGTCACCTCGGAAATTGAACAATTATGTAAGTTTAATATTGTAAGTGCTTTTGTATGTGTATTTTTGGGGGTCTGAAAGGACTAATCTAATTTACATTTTTCCTTAAGGGAACAAATTCGTTCGGTAATGGCACTTGAACAGCCTTCTGGAATGAATTATGACCGAAACTCGGGGGTCATCTGTATTCTTAAATATTTATACAGTAGTGTATTATATATTGTAATAAACAGAATAGAGGAAATCAAATCTAATATACATTATTTAGGTGTACATACTGGTCAGAGGGCCCGTCATAAGTCCGAGGTGTCAATAAACAAGTACGTCGGAAAGTGAGGAGAGGCTGTATTGTTCCAGTCAGGGTATTGTGCTTTTTTGTTCTTCACTGCCAGTTGAGTAATGTACAGTACCTTTCTTACTTTTTTCTATTATATCACTGGAGGATCTCAAACTGGTTTTGGACAAATAAAAGCCAATTATGGTGATATAAACCACTACCTTCCATGTACTACTCATGTTCTGAGTTTGAAACAGTCCTGAGCAAATTAAAACTCTTATAGTACTGTCATGTTAACAGATACATTGGTGTGTTTCACATCAACTTTCTAGACCAAGCCCTCACTTCAGTTTCATCCATGTGTGGGCAGCGTCCGGAGACTTGTGTATGACATTTCAACATGTACTCTTCATTGGTAATAAATGGTATAAAATATTGACATGCATAATACTGCATTTGTGTTTATTTTTTCGCATTGGTATTTGACAGACTGCACGAGAAGCCAACAATTTTTTTTAATTTTAGTATTATAACTGTTTGACCAATTAATCACTAATGAACATAGCTATGTGGAACAATTTCCTGATGCACTGTTACATACGTGAAATGTGATGGGACAGATTCATTACCATCACATTAAATTTGTGTGCCCCCCACCCAAAAAAAAAAAAAAAGGAACACATGTAAAGTCTGTGGAATTTGTTCATGATATTTGAGAAATGTACCCTTGCAAAGTGCATGTGAGAAAAAGCTGCAGTCAGCTGCTTAGGTCATTAAATTTCCTAAATTAGAGTAATTACATTACTAGTAAATAATTACTGGGAATATGGTATTAAATTTCATTAAGTTCTCAGAGAAAATACTCGTACAGACTTGGGGAAAATCAAGATCTGTTTTGATCAGGGTATTTTAATCCCTGACATTATTTTAATTCATGAGAGAATTGAATGAAGAAGCACTTTTGTTTACCACATTGTTGGTTATTTCATTTTATATTCTTGGGAAAGCTCTGAATCATAACAGTCATACAACACCCAGAAATGGAAAATAATCTGGATGATTGGAGCACTGCATCAAATTACTCACCTGTCTCCACCAAAAAATACCCATTTTAAACATTTGTTCCTTACCTATATGATGTAATATCAGAAAATTCAAAGTTGAACTCTGGTGTTGTATCCGGTGGTTCATCCAATATGACTTCCATATCCAAATCCGAAGATGGCGGATCAGTAGAAACTGGACTAGATTCTAGCTGCATCAGTTCTTCTCCATCACTCTGTGAGGTCAAGTTTCAATCTTCTTCAATTCCCCTTAACATATACTGAGTAAACCATAGACAGGTACTGTAGGTAATCTATAAGAATACCCACATTCAGCACCATGAAAATAACACACATGTTTGCAATACAATTAAAGACCCTTTTCTGACAACTAAGTACATCTAGCTAAACAAAAAAAACTGACTTTTTCATGCTGTTAAAAGTAGTTGTATAACATTCACTTATACTGAAAACCATAATTTATTTCAAATATGATATTCTCTTTTCTAACCCCAAATGAGAAGTAACAGCTTTACTTCAGTGATAACTAGACAATAATTCAGTGCTTTATTGTTTTGTAAATACTGCTCTGTCTTGACTCACGAAACTGTAATAAAATGATTGCATACAAACCACAGTATGGATGGGGTTTGAACCAATGGCGAGTCATAAAACTCCAGGCCAATGCGTAAGCCACTGGGCCAGCTGGCTACAGTTGGATGAATCTTATTGTAGCCAGCTGGCCGAGTAGCTTACGCACCGGCCTGAAGTTTTATGACTCACTCGCCATGGTTCAAACCCCACCTGTACTGTGGTTTAACTGCTCTGTCTAATTCTTAGAGAAGACATCAGAAGAGGATATCTGCATTAAGAAAGGATATCTAAACATTTACAGATTAGAAGCAATCCAAGAAATCTAAATCTTGGAGCCAAGATTGTCCAGTTAGAGATTTTGAGTTCAAGAGCATCAACAATTTGGAAAGCAAGGATTAGATTATTATTATTATAAACAAAAGAAGCACTAAACCATAAGGGTCATACAGCAGCAAGGATTAGAGTACTAGTACATGGCAGAAGCCACACACAATTTCCTTCGAGTAGAAAAATAAATGATATATGTACTACATTCTCCATGGGGAAGTGGAACAGAATTCTTCCTCCGTAAGCCATGCGTGTCGTAAGAGGCGACTAAAATGCCGGGAGCAAGGGGCTAGTAACCGCTTCTCCTGTATATATTACTAAATGTAAAAGGAGAAACTTTCGTTTTTCCTTTTGGGCCACCCCGCTTCGGTGGGAAACGGTCGACGTGTTGAAAGAAGAAAGATGTACTACATATACTGGAAAAGCTAAACCTACAAGTGCAATAAACACTGGTCAGTGGTATAAATAAACTATATGGAGACAAAATAGAAAGCAAGATGAATATTGTATATTTCGTTTTCACACAGAGTTTGCTGAAGAGCCTCAGTGTGAGGATGAAAAATACACTATTTCTCTTACCTTCTGTTTTATTTTCTTCCTGTAGGTTTATTTTTCACATATATTGAAAAACTTAATAGGAACAATGGCAACGACAAAAGAGGCCCAAGATTCAATGAGCAAACGATACAATATTAATAATTAGATGACGAAAGATGTGGTAACCTACTGAATATTTTTTTTGTTTTAAATGTGCTGGCTGTTTTCCACAAAGGCAGGGTGATGTGTTTAACAAAAAAATATTAATTTATAAGGATAATACCTTTATTCTCTCAGGAAGAGCAGCAATAATTTGTTCAGCCAAAGTTAGGACTCGACTATCATCAGGAGTAGCCAAACCCGCCATCTCCGAGCTGAGTGACTCCCTCCGGCTGGCGTAACTGCTGTCCACTCCTGTTGTTCAAAGGCATATTTAGTTAATTAAAGATTCAAAAGAATTAAATGTAAAGCATTTTTATTAGCTAGATAAACTAAAGGAATTAAATGTAATGCATTTTAATTAGGTAGAAAAACTATCATTAAATAATAGCAGAATAAAATACAAGACTGGGTGGAATGAAACAAAAGGAGTAACCCAAGAGTACTGAAAATTTAGTGGTCCAAGAGGCCTGTGTATGTGAAATTCAATTTTTCCAAGACAATGGTGTCTGTTGGACATCATGAAGTGTTTCTCATGCATGATTCCAAGTTGTAGATACATATGTGTCTAATTTATCATGATTCCAAGCTATTGAGTAACCATGATTGGTAATTTTAATAACCAAGTTGGAAAGGGCTCTGACAATACCATACATGTTTGGGTCTCCATGACTGAAAGAAGTATCCCCAGCTGCCAATAACCCTAGTTATATCCTATTAGTCATAGAATAAATTCTTAACCTGCCTTTACCTCTACTTTTCCAATCTTCGATGGTGAAAGAATGTGTTCCTTAAGGAATGTGGGAATGTATTAGAGATATATGAGAATGAGCTTATGAGTGTGGGAATGGCACAAAGGAGAGCAGGTGTGAGTTAGTTGATGAAGGGATAAGAAAGTGAGATAGAAGGTATGTATATTAGGTGTGAGAGTAATTAAAAAGTATTGGAGAGTGAGGAAAAATTATGGTAGGTGTGTGGGAGTGAGTTGTAGGGGTGCGTGAATGAGTTCTAGGGGTGTGGTAGCGAGCTGTATGGTTATGCGAGTTGAGTTATAGGGATATGTAAGTGAGCTGAAGGGGTGAGGTAGCAGGTGAAAATTAAAGGGTGGCACAAGTAGTAGGAGTGTGGGAGTAAGTTGTGACAAGTGGGAATAAGCTGTAATGGTATGAAAGATGAACAGCAGTCACAGAAGCTGGAGCTCAACCCTCAAATACATATAGGTTATTAGTAGATCAAGAAGTTGAAATTCAACTACTGTAAACACGTCTAGATAGATGCATAGTATTGCTAGGAGCTGGAACTCAGTACCAGGATGATTCTAGCAAATTTTTAAGAAGCACTAAATGATGCAAATTTACTTGACTTGGACACACACACAGATTCAAATACAAATTCAAGTGATGTGAATATATCACAGGGAAGCACTTAACCTGTAGGGCTCATACAACACCTAGGGAATGAAGGTAATCATATCTGATCTGAGAAAGAAAAGGGTAGCTCCAATTCCTTGAATCAAGCACCCTTCACCAGCATCAAGGAACTTCCTTGAAGTTCAAATGACATGAAATATAAAACTGGTTTTATCTAAGTATTTACCTACTTGTTGATCTTGTCAACAGCACTAGACAACAATCACATTCAGCCTATACCACCATTTTTTCTTACAGTTATTATGCTTTTCTATAATTTTATAGGCGAGTACATATAGGAAGTGCATCTGTCTCGCACTCACCAGACAGAGGATCAACCTTCCATCACTTCTTGCGCTGAATGACCCACATTGGTATAACATTTAAATGATAATTAAAATAATAGGCAGGAATACATGCCATCAGCTCAATGAAACCCATTAGTTAAAGGGTTAAGGATAACTGTTTTTCATATGTGCATTTTATTTAAAAACATTTTCTGAAAGTCCTTGTGGTCACTGGTAATAGTATCAATAACTTAAAAAATAAGCAATAATTGATTCTGCCTTTTGCATGAACACTGAAGCTCCTCATTTATACATGCTATACATGCATTTTTTCTAAAAGTTTCCAGGGAAAATTATTCTCTTCTCATACATAGATACACCTGCTCACAGTACCTAATGACAACTGGTGAATGAATAAACTTAACCAAATTTCTGTTATTTAACCTAAACATTATAAATATTTCTGATAATTCTATGAGCTTCGATATAATCATATGGGTAATGTCATGAAAAAGCTGGACAATTTCTTCTCTACAGTAGGAACAATTATCATTAAATGAAAGTTATAATACTGACAAGTTGATGACTAAGACATGTGCAAGACTTGGGTAACTTTGCTGAAAGATTTTCTGCCGGTGCAGCAAGACTTATCTAATACAGAGGCATGAGAACAGAGAATTTTTATACTGTAGCCAGCAGAAGTGGTGAGTTGCAGCAATTTAAGCCATAAAGATTAAAAAACATAACAGTGTGACTGGAACAATACACAAATAAGCCACACATAGGAGACTGAAACTTATGACAGGCATTTCAATCCAACTTGGACCATTAACTAATCACACAGAAGCACAAAGGGAAGAGAAGGGAGTTAAAATATATACAAAAGAGGGGAGAAGGGACAGGAGTGGTAAAATGACGGGAAGGTATATTTCCTCCTCTCGTTATACTACTCCCATTCCCGCCCCCTCTCATATATATTCTAGCTCCCTTCCCTTCTCTCTTCTGTGTGACTAGTTAATGGGCTAAGATGGATTGAAACATAGTCATAAGTTTCAGTCTATGTGCAATTTACATGTGTAACGTTAAGGCCATGGTCACATGTGGGTAGGGTCCACTAGCTGATGCAGGTCATGCCCATAAGGTGGGCCAGAGATTTAGTGGAATGTTAAATTAAACGACCCATATGAGTTTAGGGCTCCACGTGAATATAATAATTTCACATCAGCTATTCCCCACCAAGGCAGGATGAAGAAGAAACATTCACCAGCAATCATCCAATACTGTGGTTGTCTAACCAGAAGTACACAGACCTCAGAATTCAAATATTCTGAACTGCAACATCCCCATCCACCCTTCAGAGTGGGTAGGTAATGGTACAAGATACTGACAATGTGGTCAAGAAAGAAATGTAGCATAATGTAATCTTTCATTGACAAATTTTTGCCAACACAGTATACACATTGTGTGGATAAAATGTCATCAATAAAGTCTACAATAACACATCATTTCCCTCTCTTTACCATCATTATATTAATAACTTACAAATAAGCAAGTAGATGAGTGAAACACATAAGCAACAGTTTGGTATCTTTATTAAGCAACCAGAATGTCTCATCAATAAAGTTACCAAAACTGCTGCACACGTGCCTTACTTCTCTCTATTATCTTCCAAGGTGTAGGCACTGTACTTTCCACCTCCAGAACTCTAAGTCTGGGTAACCAGTTTCCCCTGAATCTATATTTCTGGAGTAAAACAACAAGTAGCAAAGCTTAACATTGTGCAAAACATAAAAGCTGGTTATTCTGGCTTTTCAAGATGATGTGATTTCTGCTAAGAAATTAATGCAAAATATTTAAAAATTCAGCTCAATTTGTTAAAAAAAAATTGCCAAATACTAGTTTCACGGTGTTATTTTCAATTGGTAGAATCTGGTTAGTGTGAAGTCAGTCAACTTTAGCAACAGAGAACTACAATTAAATTAGTATTCAATGCCAGAACCAAGTGTTATTGTCCAGCGTCATTATCACATGCCACCGCAGAGTGTCACTGTCAAGTGACACTGTTCAGTGTCCCTGTCAAGTGCTGCTGTCGAGTGCCACTTTCAAGTGTCACTGTTGAGTGCCAATGTTCAATGCTACTGCTGAGTGCCAGCAAAATGAATACATGATTAAATATGAGGGTTAATATTTGAGCCATAATGAAGTGTTAAGAGTCCAACTGCCATAGCTGACTAGTACAGGTTACCACTTTTAACTAGGCAAATATGAAACTTACAACTGTGGCATACAAAATTAATGGAAGAAGTACATCACAAGTTAGAAAAGTAACCAAGGGAGGGAAAACAACACAAAACAGCAGAATTCCTTACGTGTGCGTGTGGCTTACCTTTGAGGGAAGAGTGCTCCTCCTTGTCTCCCTCTGTCTGGAGCTGGCAGCTTCCACCTGTGACAACCACTCCACTTGCATTACTAGAGCACACTATCCTCATTACTCTATGACACCTTCCCACACTCGTATACTCAAAAAAGGATACACCATCATTTGAAATATTCAAAAAGAGCTTACCTTTGAAATACCAAGGAAGCGACTTAACACCTCTGAGATATAATTTTGTCTATCCTCAAAGCTAAGAATTAAGAATATTTTGTATTTAAAAAATGTATGTGCTTCATGAATTGTACTAAAAAATATTTTGGAACAAGCAAAAAAGGGGAATTAATCCTACATTAATAAGAGGTGTAAGACATGCAGTAACACAAAATTTTTTTAGTTTCAAATAGCTTAAGAAATATCATGCCAAAGGAAATACAAAGATATGTTTGTTGGCAGTCATATCAATATTCTATATTGCAAAAGCCACAGGGAAGAGAAATGAAGCGAACCTCATGACAATATCTATTTTTTTAAGGATTTTCACAAAAAAAGCATTTCATTTCCTTTTTGAAAATCAATATACAATAAACTTTTTTGAGGCTTATTTAAAGTATTCTCAACTATAATAAATCAAAAAGAAATAAAAACTAACCTGGATTAAACTGGAAGGGCATGGGTGAGTCTAAAATATCTTCACCATGATTGTCTAGAACTAAGGAGGGTGTCGACATTTGTGGACTGGCACCATCACCTCTGCAATAAACATTATCACATATTACCTGAAGAATTCAAATTAACTAATATTACAGTCACGAGTGACATGGTTATCAAACAGATAGATAAACTGAAACAAAATAAGTCCCCGGGACCCGAAGAGTTGTTTTCCAGGGTACTTAAAGAATGCAAGATGGAACTTAGTCAGCCATTAATGAGTTTGTTTAATACGCCCATCCTAACTGGTGTCATGCCAGAGATGTGGAAGATAGCTAATGTGGTTCCTATATTCAAATCAGGGGATAAGTCCATTCCTTCAAATTACCGTCCAATAAGCCTGACGTCTATAGTAGGCCAATTATTAGAATCAATTATAGTTGATATTATTAGAAGTTATAGGTAGTAGGTTGGTAGACAGCAACCGCCCAGGGAGGTACTACCATCCTGCCAAGTGAGTGTAAAATGACAGCCTGTAGTTGTTTTACATGATGGTAGGATTGCTGGTGTCTTTTTTCTGTCTCATAAACATGCAAGATTTGAGGAACATTTTGCTACTTCTACTTACACTTAGATCACACTACACATTCATGTACAAGCATATATATACACACCCCTCTGGGTTTTCTTCTAATTTCTTACTAGTTCTTGTTCTTATTTCCTCTTATCTCCATGGGGAAGTGGAATAGAATTCTTCCTCCGTAAGCCATGCGTGTCGTAAGAGGTGACTAAAATGCCGGGAGCAAGGGGCTAGTAACCCCTTCTCCTGTATATATTACTAAATGTAAAAGGAGAAACTTTCGTTTTTCCCTTTGGGCCACCCTGCCTCAGTGGGAAACGGGCGACGTGTTGAAAGAAGAAGAAAGATTATTAGAAGTCACCTTGAAGAGCACAATTTGATTAATGAATCTCAGCATGGGTTCACAAGAGGTTGTTCCGGCCTGACAAATTTACTGATGTTCTTCAATAAAACATTTGAGGCAGTAGACAGTGATAAAGAATATGATACAGTTTATTTGGATTTCAGTAAAGCCTTCCATAGAGTACCTCACAAGAGACTTAAGAAAAATGACAGCTCATGGTATAGGAGGTAAAGTTCTAGCATGGATAGAGGTATGGCTTACCAATAGAAAGCAGAGAATTTCCATTAATGGGGTCAAATCTGAATTGGGATTAGTCACTAGTGATATTCCACAAGGATCAGTTTTAGGCCCATTGTTGTTCCTAATTTACATTAATGACCTTGATGAAGGAATTACAAGTGACACGAGTAAATTTGTTGATACAAAAATAGGCCGTATGATTCATTCTGAGGAGGATACCAGTGAACTCCAGGAGGATTTGGCCAAATTAGTCTTGGTCTGAAAAGTGGTAGATGAAGTTCAATGTGGACAAGTGTAAGGTCCTAGTCCTTGGGAATGAAAATAACTCTCTTAGTTATAAACTAGGTGAAGTAGAGCTTGATCATACAGAATGTGAAAAAAACTTGGAAGTCATGGTAAGCAGAAATCTAATCTTCCGAGTAGGGTGATCGAGGCTGGGACCTTGGGTAGCTTTAAAAAGAGACTGGACAAATATATGAATGGGAGGGGCTGGGTTTGATTGGTGTCGTGGGTACAGGAGTAAATTCTTGGGTAGTTTTGGGTTGGGGTGGTTTTGATAAGGACCTGCCTTGTATGGGCCAGTAGACCTTCTGCAGTATTCTTATGTTCTTATGTTACCAGCAATAAGACAAGGTTTCAGCTAAATATGTATGCCCAGAGTAATACTCCCTGCCATCGTATGAGCACGAACCACAAAAAAAAAAAGTAATCAGACTTACATTACTGCATGGTCTGTTAATTGCCACCATCTTGTTATTGCCGGGCTGAAGGGTGCGATGGCCCCAAGTAAGCAACTGAATCCTAACCGCTGTGAGATTGACTATCAGTATGTTTTGCAAATATAAACTATTTAATTCATGTAATAATTCTGTGCAAATAAAAAAAATTGTAAATACTATATTACTTAAAAATATAAGATTAGAGGAGGGATACAGTATCGTCTTCTAGTGTTGGTAATGATGATGCTGAAAATTTGGAACACAATCAATGTGACGATGACCCATACGATCCACAGCCTACACAGGTAAATGAACCTTTTAAAAGTGAACTTAATGATCTACTGAAGGTTTTTAAATAATGTAACAGTACTGTGTATCAATATGAATTTACAGTAAAAAAAATTTAATAAACCAGTAAACTACCACAGTTTTCATTTTATGTTAATTGCCAGTGACCATCTAAAATACCATAAATATAAATACTCCATGGTACCATTTAAACACTGGTAATTTATGTCTGTCAGTAAATAAAGACAGGAATGATGCATTGTGTACTTCATACACAAGCAAAACAATTTAGTATCCTTTCTTTCCTTTCAACACGTCAGCCGTTTCCCACCGAGGCAGGGTGGCCCAAAAGGAAAAACGAAAGTTTCTCCTTTTACATTTAGTAATTTATTCAGAAGGGGGGGTTACTAACCCCTTGCTCCAGGCATTTTAGGCACCTCTTACGACACGCATGGCTTACGGAGGAAGAATTCTGTTCCACTTCCCCATGGAGATAAGAGGAAATAAGAACAAGAACTAGTAAGAAAATAGAAGAAAACCCAGAGGGGTGTGTATATATATGCTTGTACATGAATGTGTAGTGTGACCTAAGTGTAAGTAGAAGTAGCAAGATGTACCTGAAATCTTGCATGTTTATGAGACAGAAAAAAGACACCAGCAATCCTACCATCATGTAAAACAATTACAGGCATTCGTTTTACACTCACTTGGCAGGACGGTAGTACCTCCCTGGGCGGTTGCTGTCTACCAACCTACTACCTAGGATTTAGTATCCATATTATATAATTTTCCCACCCATTTTTGATAATGTTTCAAACAAGTGAAGAGGAGGGAGAGAGATACCCATGTATAAACATTATAATGACAGTGGCTGAGCCTCACACCTTTGTTTAATTTGTTACAAAATACAAGTTGAACAGCTAAACTGATTCGCAATGCATAAACATTATGTACTGTATTAATATACAAACTCCTTCACTAATGCTTATCAAATTGCAATACTTTATTGTCTGTACATACAAAATTACCTTGAATATTTTTGTAATACATCAAGGCCAGAATCTAAGCTTGTTCGTTTGTAAGTGTCTACATTGGCTAAATTGATTCCTGAGTCAACGGAAGGTCTCTTGATGAGCCTTCCTCGTCGAAGTGAAGTATCACTCCAAGATGATGCTGGAGATGGACAGCCTACTGGCCGTCCTGGGTCCTGTTCACTGCTTAGGGGCAGATCTACGCTTAGGTGCCGTTGTTTTCTGAAGTCACACCTGTAACAGATGAATATTTAATAATCCTTTAATTGACATCAGTTGTGTGTGTAAGTGAAAATGATTTTAATAACCTTTTAAAATGAACTATGAAAAGGAAAGGGTATGAGTAGAGCTGAAGGAGGGGTTATCATTATATTCTTGGGGAACCGCTAAATCCACGTTGGACATATTGTGCCTGGCAATTGGGAGGTAATAATGCTCTGTCCAAGGGAAGGTAACTCCAATTTACTGGAATAAGAATCCTTCACCAGTATCAATGAACCCCTTACAGAAAAAACATTTTTAAATGTGGCAGAGAGATTGTATGCAGGAAGAAGTGGATGTGTGAGTAATTGCTCTGAGTTCACTGTAAGAATACTACATCAAATTTGTGTAAAGTGCCCATGAGTGAATAAAAAAAGGACCTTGGACTTTTAACCCTGTAACCCAGCATAACCCCAAAAAGAAACCAGTATGGCTTATTTCTATTGAAGTCTTTTGATCTTCCCCAGGATGCAACCCATAACTGTTGGCTAACACCTAGGTACTGTACCTATTGATTGCTAGATGAACAGAGGGCAATAGGTGTAAGGAAAGACACCCAACATTTCCACCCACTCCAGGATCAAACCTGGGTTATTTAACTGCAAGCCAAAGGTGCTGCTACCAAGCCATGAGCCAATCATTTAGATTGCAGTGGAACCTTGGTTTTCGTAGGATTCAGTTTTCGACGACTTTTTCCGTCAAAATTTTGTCCCAGTTCTCGTACATCACCTTGGTTTTCATAGAGTTGACAATGGTCCGTACCAAACGCATCTGCCTGCCCACCCGCGTCACTTGGCTACTCAAGCGCTGAGTGACTCAGTCTGCCTTTGTTTATCAATGAGTGAGCATCACCCCGCGCATTCAGCCGAAACATTTCATAATAATCCATTGTTTTTTGTGCTTGTTCATTGAGTGCGACTGCTAAATAAGCCACCATGGGGCCAAAGAAAACGAGTGCCAGCCCTTTGATAACGAAGGCGAGAAACGATAGAATTCAAGAAAGAACTCGTAGCAAAGTACGAAAATGGCCGATTCCCCTTCCAAACAATAACCTCTCCTCCTAGCTGTCTTCCATACGTCAACAAGAGTCTTCAATAAAGGTAAAAAGTGATGTTAAATGTTCATTTATCCATTTCATTAGTCATTGATATTTATTTCTCATTGTTTTCTATATGTAAAACTATAGTTATTCTCTATAAAATGTATTTTTTTGTTAATATTTTTTGGTGTCTGGAACGGATTAATTGGATTTACATTACAGTGGACCCCCGGCTAACGAACACCCCAGAAATCGTACAATTATGTAAGTATAATATTGTAAGTGCTTGTGGAAGTGTATTTTTGGGGGTCTGAAATAGACTAACCTACGTGACATTATTTCTTAAGGAAGTAAATTCGTTCGGTAATGGCACTTGAGCAGGCTTCTGGAATGAATTTTGTTTGTTAGCCGGGGGTCCACTGTATTTCTTATGGGAAATATTACTTCAGTTTTCATACAATTCGGTTTTCGTCAGACTTTCTGGAACGAATTAATCACGAAAACCGAGGTTCCACTGTATATACTTCATTTCTGGTTTCCATATTACAGAATAGATATAAATGCATAGGAGAACATATAGAGAAGGATAACAAAGATTGACTGAGAGCTCTAAACTTACACTCTCTTGAAAGGCTTGAATGATGGGAGATACGACTGAGTTTTACAAGTGAAAGGCAGGTATACTGTAAATAAAGGAGATATAAATAGGGTGTAGATAATATCTAGCCAAGAAACCTCTCAAAAACAATAGATTCAAGTTATATAAATTTAAATTTACAAAAGATATAGGAAGGTACAGTAGGACCCCCGTATCCACGAAGGATATGTTCCAAGGACCTGCTGTGGATACTAAAACCATGGATAGTAGCAAACCCTATATATAAGTCCTATACATACCTGTTACAAAGTTTAATTGATAAATTATGCACAATGAGTGGAGAATTATCACTTTTTCACTGATAGGAAGCACTTCATGGCTTCTCTTAGGCCTGGAAGAACTGCCAGCTTTTCTACTTTTGCACTTTGGGGCCATTATTATGCAAAATTAACAGATATTTCTGGGCCACAGTAAACAGTGGATAACCAAAACCATGGATACCAAATTAGTGGATACAGGGGTTCTACTGTATATTGGTTTGGCAAAAGAGTTGCAGATGAGTGCAGCTCATTAGGCAAATATATGAGAAAGAATGGTTGGATGTGAGAAAGACTTGCTTAGCATGGGCCTGTAGGCATACTGTAGTGCTCTTCTCAGTTAAAATGAAAATACTATAGTACAGCATCTAATTGTTCTAATGAAATACAGTGGACCCCTGGTTTTCGTACTGCTCCAAACTCGAACAATTATGTAAGTGTATTTTTGTAAGTGCTTTTGTAAGTGTATTTTTGGGGGTCTAAAAGGACTAATCTAATTCACATTATTCCTTATGGGAACAAATTCATTTGGTAACGGCACTTGAATAGCATTCTGGAACAAATTAATTACGAAAACAGGGGGTCCACTATAAAATCATTAAGCAAAATATTAACATATTCAAAAATGATACCAAACTGAATCAATGACTATTCACATTAACTCAGCCACAGTTAGAACTTTTTTTTTTTTGTTAAAAAGGCAATTTGGATGAAACTTTTCCCTTATGGTACTACAGAGATAGTAATATCAATTTATATTGTGTATATGTACTGTACATGTTCTGCATATATGTACAATAAGTATTACCATTCAATGGAAAAGCATTTTTAAAATTATTAATGATCTGTTATTTTGACTGATTTACAAATATAGTATATACTGTAATTGTGGGCGTACGTGTGTGTGCATGTATGAATCACACACATATACACACACATGCATGCACACACACATGCACACACACACATGCACACACACACATGCACACACTCACTCTCTTCATATTTAAAATAAACAGCCTTCAAATGGACACATTTAATGAGAATGATTAATTAAAAGCTACATATTACCTGCGTGGCGAGGGTCGGAGGAACACATCGGGTGTTTGGTGAGCTGTTCCAGACAAGGTGAGTCCTGGACTGACACCAGACGAGGGAGAGGTTGAGGTTGAGGTGGTGGAAGAGGTAGAAAGCTGTGTGCTAGAGAAGGAAGAAGACAGAGAGAAATGGAGGCCTTCAATACTGTCCATGTGTGCTCTTTGCCTGTCCAGCTGTTGCAATTCCTCTGCCAGTGTGTGGTGACCTGGTCAACATCAAAGGTTCAATCATTTTTTTTTTAAATGGTTACCAAACATTTATGTTTTTAAAATAATGATTATAACTATCATTGTTACTGAACGTATTATACTGAGCATATAAATTTGTAGGGAAAGGAAGGAGGGGTAGGGGTCGTCCTCGAAAAGGTTGGAGGGAGGGTGTAAAAGAGGTTTTGTGGGCGAGGGGCTTGGACTTCCAGCAAGCATGTGTGAGCGTGTTAGATAGCAGTGAATGGAGACGAATGGTTTTTGGGACCTGACGAGCTGTTGGAGTGTGAGCAGGGTAACATTTTGTGAAGGGATTCAGGGAAACCAGTTAATTGATTTAGTTGGACTTGAGTCCTGGAAATGGGAAGTACAATGCCTGCACTTTAAAGGAGGGGTCTGGGATAGTGACAGCTGGGAGGGACTATTCTCAGCTGTCGTATCCGAGCGCCTCTGCAAAGACAGTGATTATGTACGAGTGTGGTGAAAGTGTTGAATGATAGTGAAAGTATTTTCTTTTTGGGGATTTTCTTTCTTTTTGGGTCACCCTGCCTCGGTGGGAGACGGTCGACTTGTTGAAAAAAAAAAAATTACGTAATGTTTTCCCTCTGCCCAGCAACACCTCCATAGCATACTATAAACATGCTGTTTATATGCTATGGAGGTGTTGCTGGGCTGAGGGAAAACATTACGTAATACTAATAATAATCACTCTTGGGCACATTAAATGTCTTATTTTACGTTAATATAGACATTTTCATTAATCCATCTATGATATTTTCTTCAAAATTGCATATAAACAGCATGTTTATATGCTATGTAACATGTTTCTTATATAATTTTGAAGAAAATATCATAGATGGATTAATGAAAATGTCTATATTGGTGTAAAATAGGACATTTAATGTGCCCAAGAGTGATTATTACATAATAGAGAGATGTGCTCACGGAAAATGTAAACAAACCAAGTGGCGTGTGCCGTATTTGAAAGACCGCTTGCCCTACAGAAAGTTTTGGTCATAATTTGAACTCATCGTATGAACGGAACACCGTAAGGCAAAACGCCGAAAAGCGGGGCCCTACTGTATATACGTAGCTAAAGAAATAGCTGCAAGTACACAGAGAAATGCCCAGTAATAATTAATAATGATAGGAGAATGCTAGGCTTCATAAGAAGAAAGATATTGACTATGGAGTTCCATAAACTAAGCTCACATCCTGCAATGCTAATAAAGATACTTGATATTCTACAATAATATTAAGAAAAATGATGTATAAATAATCTACAATGCTAATGAAAAAAATAGTCAAATATGATGATACAGAGGTGAAAAGCAATTCACCAGTGAGAAATAACATGATGAAACATGGGGGAAAAAAATATGCAACAATTACAGAACACTAACAAATTACTTTCTGACATTGTGAATAATGATACAATGCAAAACTAAGAAAACTACATAAATATTTCAAGGTTATAAATTTTAGTACAGGTTGGCCATCACTAATCCGGCATCACTGGGACCTGTAGTGTGCCGGATTAGTGAGTCTGCCGGATTACAGAGTGGTTAGGTTAGAACACACTTAATTAACCTATCAATAGAGACTCTTTCTGCTACATCTTCCTCATTTTCATCACTGCTTTCTCCTCCACTGGCTTGCTGCTGTGGATTTACAAACAACTGCACAATTTCTGAGTCAGTATAATGATGAAATTTTATATTATGCTAGCTGAAATTAGTGCCGGATTACTGATGGAACCGGATAACTGATTGCCGGATTAGTGATGGCCGACCTGTACAACTTCTCTCCAAAATAAAGCAGACAGATACAAGGTGAAATCACAAGGCTTTCTCAGTTATAGAATGGCCATATGGTTGGATCAACAAATTCAATAAAAAAGAAAGATAAGGAGAAAGAATTTTAATTAAAATGTTCAATTTGGTAATTCTAAATTCAAGAGGCAGTTCATGATTAAGGAATTCCTACATACCATTAATAGTAGCACACTGTAAAGGTGTTTGCCCAAGCTGATTTTTTGAATGAAGTGCTTGTGAATTCCAGCGGTATAAGAGAAGAGCAGTATGGTGATGCCCACGAGAGCAAGCCCAGCTCAGCGGTGTACAGCCACGAGAATCCTGCCGTAGTGCATCTACTTCACATTCTAGCACAAGTGAAGGGTTCTCATCACGCCAACGTAATAGAGCCACAATTAACCTGTTTTTAGAATGAAAAAAGCTGTCAGCTAACCTCAAAACAGTTTCATGCTTCCTGTCACTTGATTTGAGAAAACTTTTGTGATCCAAGGGCTGTTTTGCCTTTTTGTTGTTGTTTCAATTTGTGTGTGTAGTGATGTTTAGTTATGTTCAGGCAATTTTCTATCCAGAATCCAAATCTACATATTCAGGGATTCGATAAATTTGTTAACTGATGCATTATTCATTATGGAGTGTAAAAGTAATGTTTTTGATTTCAATGTAGGCTTTTGTAATGTTAGTGATAAGAAAATTAGGTTAGTGGTCATTGGCCTCTCCTAGTTAATCTGAAATGACTGTGAATTGTTAGTAAATACTTGTGGAATGAGATGAACAATGAGAGCTAGAGAGGAATTCATACATGGATTCAAAAAGCAGGTATGACTGCAGGATCACAAGCTGTTGGTAATTACATAAAATGATTTCAAGATGATAATCTGTCCAGTCAGGTGAACTTTAAAACTGTACTACATGGAATTACGTAAATTAAAAATCTGTAAAAAAAAAAAAAAAATGAAATATGAAATAAAATAATTAGTGCAGTGCCTGCACTCTTGATTAGTGGGAATGGTGCAGTTTGACAGGTCATCTGAACTGTAACACCTGAACACTTCCAGAAAAACAGTCACTGAATAAATGATGGTGAAAGTATTCTTTCTTAAGTGTCTTAACCTTATTAGGAAATAGCCAAAGATAAAACAAAACAAAAAAGGAAGTACGTAATACAAATATTATGTATCAAAGCAATAATGACCTGGAATATCCAAGCATGGCTGCTAAATGTAGGAGAGTGAGGCCATGTAATTCTGGTAAGCCTGCGGCAAACCCCTGGTCCATACTCAGCCACCGCTTTCCACTCATTCTCTGGCAATATAATATAACTCGCTCCTGTAAAGAATATTATACTTTTTTTAGATGTGTAGTGAAATATTGAAAGATAAGTTCTGTGATTTGTTTTCAATCGTATTATTATGAGCTCCTATAAATTATGTAAATATACTATGAACAGTATTAATGTTTTATTAATCATTCTTGTTGTACTATGCAAATTTTTAAACTTAATCTAAATGCAAAGTATTAATTACAGAACAGAACTGTACTTCAAATTACAGAAATAATTAAAAATTAAAAAAAAATTCAATTTACCATATTACTGCACAGCAGCCCTCATACAGTACAGTACAATACGTACATATATCCAAATTCTATGTAACTTAAAGCTCTAGTTTAAAGAAGGCTTTTTACTAGCTCCTACATATTTCCAGTTATATGTAAATCCTCAACTCACACAAGTGGTACACACACTTCTTCATGGCTGTTTCAAGCCCTGGTCAAGGTCACAAAACATTTTTTTTTTTTTTTTACAAAAAATGAAGCAAGTGCTTTATGCTATTTTTTTTCACAAATTTCACTGAAATTACAGGTTAACAGGCATTAAAAGCCTCAAAACAAACAGCTTCACTGATCCCTTTTGTTTTTACTTACTCTCAGACCTATCTTTAAGAAGATAATCATAACGTACAACAACAATGAGGCCATAAACTAATCTAAATCATAACAGTTGCTCATATCTCATTGAACTATATGTATAAAAATGTAAATTGAGCAACTGATAACTATTATATCTATAAAGAAATACATATTTCATTTTAAATCTATAAAGAAATACATATTTCATTTTTTTGTAATTTATTAATCTGTAAACTGTATGCCTTTTATGACTAAATGAAACTAAAAGGCTAAACACTCTTTGTGAGCCTTATATATAGCAAATAAAATTGTTCAGTGATCAAAATTTATGATTTTGTTTATTTAAATACAAATTATTTATGGTTGGCAGGAGTCATGCTGGCAAGCATGTGGACAAAGACAATCATGCAAGACAAGCCTTTATTTTGGCAACATTTTGCTCTAAAATAGACTTTTTACAAGCTCTACTTAAGAGTAAAATATTGTTCTGCATATGCATGTCTTTGCCCCAGAAAATTTTATTTTCTAAAAGGAATTCCAATACCTCAAAATTTTGAGCTTTGTGCATCATGACATCACTTTCATAATTGGATGGGCTCTTCTGACTATCAGGGCAGACTTGAACCCTTGTTTCCATGGTCTCTAACCGTTGTAGCAGAGTGAACTTTAAAAGGTGCTCATCCTGCTCCCGTACTACTTGCTCCTATGGAAACCACATCAGGAATCAGAAAATTAAAATCTTCATGAATTCAATAGTCCCTGATTTTTAATACTATATATAACAAAAAAGAGAAGCCTCATCTAATACATCAAACAATAATGAATTTATTAACAATGTATTAACCACAACAAAACATTATAATATAACCATATACAGTGGACCCTCGGTTTTCGTTGAAAATTCTTTCCAGAATGCTGTTTGAGTGCCTTTACCAAACGAATTTGTTCCCATAAGGACAAATGTAAATTAGATTAGTCATTTCAGACCCCCAAAAATACACTTACAAAAGCACTTACGAAAATACACTTACATAATTGTTCGAGTTTGGAGGTGAACGAAAACTGAGTGTCCACTGTAGTATAATTCTACTATTAATCTGCACATTATTCTATATTATATAGGAATAAAAATCTTTAAAAAACGAAGTCATATCAGCATTTTTTCCATACAATACACTCTATTTATGTGATCTTCAAAACATGTCACACATTTAATGAGGAAAATGTTTTTCCATACCTCTTTGACTTTATTCTCATCGGATGGAGGCTTTTTGTACTCAAATATCACAGAATTGGAGATGACAAAACCCTCGCAGGCAACCTGAAGAGTCACAAGGCCAACCTCATGTGCTGTGAACATCATATATATATATGCATAAATAACAAGAAATGAAATTTTTAAAATTACTAACTTAAAATTGAAAAAATGAGAGCATGTAAAATCGTAATTTTCACACGTTATTTTCATACTGTACTTATGTACCTACAGTAGTGTTGGTTATTCATCAATTACACTTTTAACCAGTACCATCTGATTTGTTCACAGTTGTAAGTCATCTTAATTTTAATACCTGTGAAAAACAGTGAAAAAGAATTAGGAAATATTTTCTTACCAGGACAATAGCAGCGTAAAACACCTGACTGAACAAGAGTAGTCGATGTGGGGACGCCATCAAAAAGAACTGTATATGGAGAGGAACTGCTATACCAGGGACCAGTCACCAATACCTTCACTCCTCCCTGTTGTAATACAAAAAAAAATAAAAAAAATAAAAAAAAAAAATAAAGGAAAATTAGTATCTATATAAATTCAGTTGATTTTAAATTAAATTTAGTTCAGTATTTGCTAAATCAGATGCCAATCTGTAGAGTGTTCCTCAACTTACGATGGGATTATGTTCAGAAGAACCCATCTAAGCTGAAAATATCTTAAGTCGAATATGAGTACATGTATATGATAAAAAAATAAATAACTACTGTCACTGAATAAGTAAATAAACAAATAATTACTGTAACTAAATACTAGTATTAAAAAGTAAATAAATGAATACAAGTTTATCCTATTAATATATGTACAGCACTTTACAGTACAAAAAAAAAGTTTCCCACTTTTATCACACCATTGTAAAGCCGAAATATCGTAAGTCGAACAATCATAAAGTGAGGAGCATCTGTACAGGAGGTGCCTCAACTTACAAACACTCAAATTATAAGCATGTGCACTCATGAATGAAGCACTCAAGAACCAAGTAGTTATACAAAACTGAATCTTCAGTTATGAGTACGTGTGAAACATAACCATCCTCTATATACTGACTGAAAACAGAAGTACTAGTGTCATTGGCAGACATAAGGCGGTAGCTTACGCCTCACATTCTCCTCTTTCCCTCTCTTTTAGTACATGACACTCCAGCAAGAGCATACTGTCATGACCCACAAAGGCAGCTCATGTGAATTTTTGCATTACTATTTCTAATAATTAATGAGTACAAGGTTTCTATATCTGACACAAATTTTCTTTGAAAACATATACGTACATATATATTTTTTTTATAATTGCTGGCACTGTATACCATATGAACATGCAGTACTGTTTATTAATTAGATATCACTAATAGAGTAAAAAAAATTTTTTTTTAAAAGTATTCTTACATTATAACATATATTTAATGTATAATTATACAATAGAACCCCCATATCCACTGATTCAGTATCTGTGGTTTCAGTTATCCATGGTTTACTGTAGTGTAAAAGTAGAGAAGATGGCAGTTCCTCAAAGCCTAAGAGAAGCCGTGAAGTGCTTCCCATCAGTGAAAAAGTGATAATTCTCTACTTATTGTGCATAATTTATCAATTAAATTTTATAATAGGGATGTATAGGACTTCTCCATGGGGAAGTGGAACAGAATTCTTCCTCCGTAAGCCATGCATGTCGTAAGAGGCGACTAAAATGCCGGGAGCAATGGGCTAGTAACCCCTTCTCCTGTATATATTACTAAATGTAAAAGGAGAAACTTTCGTTTTTACTTTTGGGCCACCCCGCTTCGGTGGGAAACGGCTGACATGTTGAAAGAAAGAAGAAAGATGTATGTATACGACTTATATATAGGGTTTGCTACTATCCATGGTTTTGGTATCCAGGGCAGGTCCTTGGAATGTATTCCCTGCAAATAAGGGGGTCTTATTGTACTTCACTATTTTCTAGTGTGATCTAATTGTGAGCTCATGAACAAAACTGAGCTCACAATTACGCATCTGTGAAACTCATCTTTTAAAGAGTACTAATGCACTATCTCACACTTTTAGCTCAGTATGCCTCCTTCTGCCCTTATTTTCTTCCCATTATCTACTTTGAAGACTGCACTCAACTAGGAAGAGCCCTCAGGCTAGTCTTACCACTTTATCAATTGGTTATAATCATAACTATAATTTTTAAAGGGGTGGACCGGTAAGCCAGTGGAAGGTCTCAGTCAGATGACCAAAAGCTCCAGCTGCAGGTCATCATATGACTAAGACCTATGTCAGGAAACATTTGTCCTCTTTTCAGACAAACTTAACCTATCACTTTATACAAGAAAACTTTTCTATTGTCAACATTTTGCTTGTTTATGCTACTGGAAACATTGTCAGTTTTTATGCCAGTTATATCACTCTATCACCCAAGTGGTTCTCCTCATGTATCAGGACATTTGATCATTAGTTCTGCCATTTACAGACTGGAGAGTAAAGATTAATATTCACTTTGCTTGGGTACCAGATAGTTATCACTATCTTGGGAAGCTTTGGGAACAGACTGAACAAATGTGTGGGTGGGAGTGGTTGGTTTTGAGAGGGACCTGCCTGGTATGGACCAGTAGGCCTGCTGCATTGTTCCTCCATACTTATGTTCTTATGAGTAAAAGGAGTTGGATTTAAGTGGGACCTGCACAACATGAGTTTGAAGGGTTACTAAAACTTATTCCTTAGGAAGCTTTGAGAATAGGTTAAACAAATGCAGTATTTTTGTTCAAAGATTTGGGCTTGAGAAGAAACCTAGTATGGGTCAGTAGGCCTGCTGCAGTGTTTTCTCCATTCTTATGTTCTTACGTAATTGGCAATTTATTTAGATATCTAAAACTATTGCCAAACCAATGCTTTCCTGTCTTTTCTAAATTTGATTTTTTTTTTAATTTTCACTCCATTGTCACTTGCTCTGTGGAAAATATATTCCTTTCTAGTGATAATACTGTATTTCTGACATAAGTGCATGTAATACTCTCGTACAATTACCTCAGACAAATGGGTGCACAATTCCCATCTGCTCTCAATGACAAATCTAAAGTCAAAATGCTCCCTTTATCATACACTTGATATGAAGAAATTAAGACACATGTGCAACATCTGGGTATCTTTATAGTAGACGTTTCGCCATTCAGTGGCTTTATCAATACAAAATTCTAGGACATAATTTGAAGAGAGTAGAACTATATCCAAAAGATTAGGTAATCAGTCTCTCGGCCTTTGAGTTGGTGTGTTCAGCACCGTTGGTGTAGAGATTCTCTACACCAACGGTGCTGAACACACCAACGGTGCTGAACACACCAACTCTAAGGACGAGGGACTGATTACCTCATCTTTTGTATATAGTTCTACTCTCTTCAAATTATGTCCTAGAATTTTGTATTGATAAAGCCACTGAATGGCGAAACGTCTACTATAAAGATACCCAGATGTTGCACATGTGTCTTAATTTCTTCATATCAAGTGTATGATAAAGGGAGCATTTTGACTTTAGATGGCGAAACGTCTACTATAAAGACACCCAGATGTTGCACATGTGTCTTAATTTCATCTTGTCGGTATTGTATACCACTCTTGTACAACTTGATATGAAGCCAAGTGTAATTCTAAAGAATGACAGAAGGTAAAGAAATTACAGAAGTAAATGTTGCATGTTCAGTAATTGCTTGTCCGTGCACCTACATGCAGGAATGCATGCAGATAAGCAAGTGCAGGTCTATTTTGCAAGGCACTAAATTGTGCTATACTCAAGCACCACTGCATACCATCCTCTAAACACCACATTCGAAATTAACTATCTTTGGGAAATATATACATGAGTGTGCAAATGAGTGTATGTAGTTATACATTTATGTATTTATACATTTGTAGTTATAGGATAGAGCTATGATCATTGTGTCATGTCTTTGTTTCTTAGTCTGTCATATATTTTCCTAAACATTCCTTTTGTTGCACTATAGAGGCCAATTTGTTTCTTATTTACTTCATTACAGCTGGTATCCAGACCTCACTGACCAAAAACTTTCTAATGTGGGTTTTATGTAAAAGTTACACAATTGCATGTTTCTATGAGGTCATTTATAAAAAGAACTGCTTTTCAACTGTTTATAGGCCTTGTATATTGACAAAGAAAAGAAAGTTTGTCTCTTTGGCTTGCTTAAACCACAGTGTTTGTGAATTAGTCCTGCAATTTTTGTTGATGAGTTCTACACTGCATCAACTTGTGCTGGGCCATTAGGTGTAAGTATTTTTGTTCCATCTACTACAGTTTTATCTCAATCTATGGTAATAGGTGTGAGTGTTCATTTATTCCAGTACAGGTAGTAGATTTAGTATTCGCAGACGTAGTAATATGGTAGTTTAGATTCAATTATATGACATTCATTTTCCCAGTGTCTTTTACTTAAGATATCTAACCTTTTGTCTTTCCTTATTTGTTTAACCTTTCTAGTCGAGTCTGTATCTGCTGTTTCTTGTCTTCATTCACCTCTGTGCCTAAAAATGTGAGCATCTGTAACATTCACTGCCACTCACATGAGAAAAATTGGACATTCTTGGCCATATCAGTTTGTTTCACTGAGTTAATTATTGCACAGCTTCTTTATATTTTCAGCTGCATGGCTGTTATCCTTTTGTCTCCCAGGCTTGCTAGTTCCTTACTGGAGTCTACCCCTCTCTCTTGCTACTCTAGGAGTCTCCCGCTCCTCTACACCTTCCATCTCAAGTTCATCTCTCAGTGTTTACAGCCTTTATTCCATCTTTCTACACTTCTTCCTACCACATCTAGACTTTACTCCTTTCTCTTCTCTCTGGCATGTCAGGTACAGAAGTAATAAGATTGTGGGCAGGAAAACCTATGTTTCCCATTCCCTTGTGCTTCACAAATTTTTTATCAAACCTCTGGGTTGTCAACAGAGGAAGCTCTCTACTATGATTTGAGAAAAAAAATCAGAAATCTTTGGCACCAAGGTATGATAAGTCTTCTCCTGGGTTTTAGAATTGGTATTAATTCATCCTGTCACTGTATCCTGGGACACACTTGTTAGTTCCTGCACACCACTGGCAAGGTGGGAGAGTCATGACAGATACCAGTCTAGTAGCAGATCCCAGACTCTTGGAAAGGGTTCGCATGACTCCTTGTGCCATTGCACTTCTACAGTCTAACAGCAAATCTTTGAAATTTTAAGTGTTGAGACAGTAACTAAAATATTAAAGGAGAATTCTTCATTGACTGCTGTACGTTACACAAGGTATCTTGTAACTACTTCAGTCTGGTAACTGCTTCAGTGTAATACTGTACTAAACATATTGCTGTTGATTTTTTAACACTTGTAGGTGTGAAGAAAAATATATGAAGTTTTTAAGATATATATAGATTGATAGATATGCTGCGATACATACAAACTCCAACTTTCTTTCACTGCTATGTATATGTCAACATTACAACTTCTGCATTGTTATTGTCAGGCCATCACTCTTAAGGTAAGGTCCAATAGTGATACTACATAATACTTACCTTCTAGGTTACCTGTCATCTTAGTTAAGTTGAAACATTAGTTATTACCCATACTAGTTAACTTCTGCTAAGACTACAGTACTGTAGGCACATGTGAAATGATTACTATATTAAATCTTGTTGTGTTACATCATTGGACAAAGATTAAAGATCGTCTTCCATTTCCAGTACTCATAAGTTGCCGCCACCACCACCTCATCTCTTTCTATTTGCTCATGTAGTACAGTAGCAATGGAAACAATAGTACATAATCAAAATATATATTTTTAAAAATTTTAAATTTTTAAAATATACACTATAGTCAAAATAAGTTTGAAACTATATTTGCTCCTTGAATTCATGCACTAGTGCAATTAAGCTACTGCCTATATATTTTACACAGATTCTAATTACCATATACAGACGCTACCCTA